>DWPT01000414.1:0-24694 GCA_018251895.1 Agathymus mariae mariae
ATACTTAAAATGTTACATAATGTAAGGATTGTCTAGAAGATTATTTATTTGAACCGATCGATTACGTCATATGCCACTCATACTTGAGTCGAAGTCAATCTTCGCTACTCATCGTTCACTTTGGTCGACATCATACGAGATATTGCCTTTTTATCCCTTACTGTAATATACTTCCTTATAGAAATCAACCGTTAAATGTTTCAACGTGTTTCAATTGTTTCAAAGAACTGTAATAACCTGCTTGCGTCGTTGTTCCCGCATGCTTATGATGTTTTCAACAGGAGAATAAATAGGCTTTTATAAGTACGTTTAATATCTTCAATCCATTTATCGTCAGGTGGGATTGTTGTCCAGCATTAATTTATTTTATGTAAAAAAATGCAGTGCTAAAGATTTAGTAACGAAGTGAGTTTATTAATTGCTCTTTTTGACGAGCAAGGTCTCTGGACGGTATAAAAAAGATGTGGTATGGGTACGAGTGGCAGTTTTTACTTTAATATTAGACGGATTAAATACCGGTCAATAAAAATATAAAAATATGTATTTATCATTATGTCAAGCGTACAATCGATCGGTACTCGAGCCTTTATTCCTAGAAATTTATCGTATAGAGTCTAATATCTCATCGCAAATTTCTTATTTTTATAAAATACCACGAATGAAAAAATGTTAATAAAAATAAAAGTTGTCATAAAAATAAAAAATAACGCACTGTATTTTCAGTGTTTTTTACTTTAACATATGAGTGAACCGCATTATAATAAATAAAGCTATGTAGGTAACGTTTATATGATCCAAAAAATAAGTGTTAAACAACTTAATCTCAGAGAAGTATAGCAAAGTTTTATTCGCAGGCGCAGAGCGGTGACTGGGGGCACGCACGGGCAGAATGGCTGCGCGGGCCAGCTGATAACATGCGGGCGGCGGAGCGCCGGCCCGCCCCGACCTAGCCGATCGCACCACGAGCGCCACATTCACGGGTATGTACATTTACACCTGCATTTTAGTTTGATCATAGAACTTGTACATTGCATATATTTTAATAACATTTCTCAATATCAATCAATATGTTTACCATGCAATACATATCTATAGTCTTTAACTACTCAAATGTTTTCTGCATAAAGTAGTGAAAACACGTGTTATATAGATAATTGGCGAATTATTGCAAAACATTTGATAATTTCCGACTTAATAAGAAATAGATTATTATTATTTTTTAACATTATTCGTATATAGAGAAACAAACAGGGTTTTGTCTTGTAGCATATACTTCAAAATATAAATACTGTAAATATTAATGGACTGTATGACTTGATCACAGACTGTTTTTTTTAATAACGCACCTTGAAATAATGAAAAGAATCAGGCAGTACTTTGTGGAAATCCACTGTTATTCAAACAGTACTAATCTGTTTTGGTATATACTTTTAGACATGCAATACCATAGCAACACTTCTTTCACCCCGAAAGTAAGCTAAGTCGACTCTACGACTCTTAACAGAAAGATCTTTGGGGTATCAGTTCCTTCTAATGCCTCTTTGTGTTATTTCCATATTGGATGGTAAGTGGTCACCATCGCCCATAGACTACAGTAACATCAAAGGCATCACTGAAGTGTTGCCGACTGCAAATGGTAGCGGACGACCCACACACGTGAATATATAAAAATATAAACAATTTAATCTAAAAAAATATAAAAAACTATGAAACATTTTACTACAGCGCCATCTATCTTATCCTAGCAAGCCCAATTATGAATCTTCGTCTTAGAAATAAAAATGTCGCCTGTACTACAGTCATTCCAAGGTTACAAGTTTATTAACAAACAATTATTAGCAATGATTATTTGAAGTAGTTAGTGTGCGGCGAGTCATAATTATCACTGGAAAATTTCATTGAAAGTTTGTTTTCTGAAGAAAGGAACGATCACTCGGTTCGCGTATGCTGTGATTGAATAGACTAACAGTAATAATCGACGTGTTAACTTATCTACAAACGTTAATTATATTGTACTGGCCGCCCGCCTCGACTTCATTTAGGTAGAAAACATATCTGACTTACTTAATATAACGTAGGTATAGTTCTTACTAAACTGTAAATAGTATAAAAAAAGTGAATTATATTATAAATAATTTATATCTGCATATGCGTATGTCCGTCTTGATTAATGTACCTTTAAAATGGTAAAATAATTTCTCAAATAGGTGCCGTGGTTGCAAATATTACTTTCCGCATATTCACAAAGTCACTCTCTATTAGTATATTAGTACATATTGTAACCTATATAAGCCCGTTTATTGGCTTGTGCTGCACTTATAATACTTGTAGTCGCCCGTTTCATAGCCTTGTGTTTGTGATACAAAGTATTTAAATAAGACCAGGAAGTCTTCATTCATTAATTATCCCGTCGATTAGTGAATCAATAGATGCGAAGATTAATACAAAGTGGTACGAAATAATCTTGGTTTAATGTTAGTGCACCGTGTGAATACTAATATAATTTATTTTAATAATTTAGGGATTCGATTAAACTTTGTTTCGTTAAGTCACCAGATGGAATTGTATTGCCGCATCAAACTATTTCTTGAAAGAATGAATGTAATAATATTTGATTGAATGAATTAAATAATGAAATAATATTTATTCCAAGTTGGTTTTTACAAATATTTTTCAAACGTCAAACTACGGCATCGCTGCAACAAATCCTTACCGTGTCACCAGTTTTGCCAAGTTTGAAATTTGGTACAGTCAGTTTAACCTTATTCCTAGCATTAATATTGTGAACATTACTCTTCTTATGAAAATAATCAGAGTATTTTTGAACGTATATAAAATATATTGTGTACATAAATATATTATAAATGTACATAAATATATTGTGATGTTAGAGTTAACAAATCAATTTCTTTAAAGAGATCTCTAAGTAAATCCCTAGGCTTGAGGTTGTAAAAAGCGTATAGTGATATTTTCTGTATTTTAAAATTCGACTCAATATCAGCAGCTGAGGCCCACAATAACAGACCATGAGATATCACACTGTGAAAGAAGCTAAAATAATTAAATTTGCTGATTCTACGTCTGTTAAGAGCCTCATTTTCTTAAAAGCGTAAGCAGCAGAGCTAAATTTCCCTGACAAGGTATCAATATGATAAGTGCGTAGTAATCACGAGTCTATAGTAATTCCAAGAAATGTGGTAGAATAAAATGTGTAGTAGTTCAAGTACTTCTTTGTTTATTATAATATGAATTGGCATTTGTATAACATGGTAAAATGAATTTAATATATTTAGTTTTTTGGCGTTTTACAAAATGATATTAGATGTCAATTATTGTAACACTTGTAGAACAGTATTATTTACATCGCCAAAATATTGTTTTCTCATATCTACTTTATGTAAGTAAAGGTGTCATCAGCAAACAATACGGTTTTTCACAAATCCCTAGGGAAATAAGGTAGATCATTAATATGTATTTAAAATAGTAGTGGTCCTAACATTGATCCTTGGAGCACACCCATAGCGATGTTTGACCCTGAGAATTCTATTCCATTAATAACTACTTTTTGAATACGCTTAGAAAGATAAGATTTTATAAGACTAATTGATTGTGGGGAGACACCATAATGCTTAAGTTTATTCAACAATATATTTTACGGTCAATGCAATCGAACGCTTTTGAAAGGTTATAGAATACATCAATACCATCCTGCTTGCACTTCCAAGGATCAAAAATGTAATTTATAATAATGCTTAAGAAGAACAATAAACAACTTATTTATAAGAGTGAGGTTAGGAATTTCGATTAATCTTATCTTGACTAGATGATCGAAGTCTGTTTGATGGGATGAAATGAAATTATTTTATAATATTAAGACCAATTGACGGGTCTGGCACGATAAATTGGTCTAATTAACAAACTTTGTTATAAGGGTCGCCGATATCTAGTTATATTCCAAAACTTTGTCATCGACTGAAGTAGACGTTGTTGTACGAGAATGTTACACTATCAACTAACTAAGTAACTTCATTGGTGCTAAGAAAATATCACTTACTATATCGGAAGAAAACGTTATGACTTCAAGTTTCCTACTTGCATACCCGAAAGTTGTATACTAATAAAATTTCAAAGTTTCATTCTAGGCCAGCGTGATAGACTGTGGCCTACACAATTTGGCACCTTAACATGGTGCCAGATAACTCGAGCCCACTACCGGCATATATATAATTGTAAGAATCAATTTAGTTAATTTTAAGTAAAAACAAAAAAATCTATTTTTGAGCAGTAAAATTGTTTATCGCCGACAGTAAAACCGTAGTCTCCGTAGAACTAGCTGTATAAGTCTAACGATAACTTTAGATTATTCTTTACTTGAAGCTTCTGAGATCTAAAACAATAAAGTGATTGTCACCTTTGATATCCAATTGAATAAGTTTGTTCTTAAAAACAATTATTTGATTTCAAAAAAACAAAAAAAAAAAAAATTCATAATATTGACACGATTAATTGTATATTTTAATGGCTACAGGAAAAATTGGTGCTGAATTTGATTTTTTCCCTTCACATTTAATCATGTCTTGTCATCTAAATATTTCAAACAATTACCGAACTATATTGTAAACAGCTTTTTAATATAAAATTTTACGTGGTAAAATACTTGTTGACTTTAAAACTAATTGTTTTCTATTAAATAACCTTAAAAGCACAACGGGTAAAAATTTATTTGTATCTCATATAATACTTAATAGTAATATGGAATAATAATCTGGGAAAATTATAAAATTCGCAACTAAGGAAGTACACACATAAATTTTATTAATAAAAATATAGCATATATGGTTATGCTTACTACACAATAATTCATTATGACTGATTACTAACAACGGTTTCTTCGTAGATAATGTAGAATATATTTTCTTACCGCTATTCAATAAATGGCAAATTTAAACACTACGTCCTCTCCAAACCTTATTAAATCATGTAATGAAATGACTCAAAACTTAATTAAGCATGGACTCAGGTTCATGTAACGGGTTTTTCCTGAAAAGTTTGGAACACTCCCTTGTCGGACAGCTGTGCAAGCTCAACTTGTTATAAAACTACGTAAAGGTACTCGTATATAATGAATCGAGGTCGGAAAGCTTGGACAGGAGTGTTATAATAAGGCACAAATGTGTTTTATACATTTATAAGTAAATAAGCAACGAACAAGCAGACGTGCCACCTGTTGGTTAATGCTCACTAATGATATGGGAATTTATATAAAAAAAATACATATAAATATCTTTCGGAAAATGTAGCCAAGAAAACTGCAACAACAATAGAGAAACTGCGGTTACATCGTGAGATGCGCAAACATATTTTATACAGGTCTGTACGGTATACATGAGATCTTTTTTCCTTTGTGTACTTGTTTTTTTATTTACAAGCATTTACTTTTATAGGCGACAGTATTCTTTATTGTAGTCAATCGTTAAATTGTAAATCATTATACTTATTTCTTTTAAATTTAATTTAACCACGCTTATTTCGCTTTATAAAGACTAGGTGATATACCTCTGTGTCACGGATGTGCAAGTGCGGCCATGTTAACTGTCATCGTGTAGTCACTTAATTCTTTTGTTGGTTATTGACATAAAAATTTAACTGGCTTTTATCCTTGGCCAATTTTAGGCTTGGGATAAATTAGCCTTAGTATCTATTACTGCGTGCACAACTTTTGGTATGTCTCATCTCTTTCGTTGGCATTTATCTTTATCGTTCATAATAATATATTTATATATATTTTATAATAATTATCATACTCTTTCCTAATAAATTTCTTTCATATATCCTCTACTACTGATACATATAAGAGAAAAATTAAAATCAGTGTACTGTTAATATTTGATACAGCGATATGAGCTAACACGTGAACTTTAAATGTCAGGAGAGTTCATTGGCTTTTATATATTAGTGATCCATTGTAAAGAGCTCACCGCAGGCGGATAGTTTCTTTGAGGAGGTGTGGAGCATACGTCCCCAATGTGCAACGTTATAATTAGCAAAACAGGTATAATTTAATTCGAATACATATAAATGTTACGGTTAAATCGACTCCTATCAAAAGCTGAAAATTCACCAGTGTCACGTGTTCTCTGAAGTATGAAAGCATTCATAAAATTTTGCTACTAGCAGTAATGTGTAAAACGTATTGAAAACAATAGAGAAACGATGCTGGAATGGAATTCAGTCACTTGTGAACGAATCGCACAATCAAAAGTAAAGTGACTACTTTTGGCACGATAAAAAAGTTACGATGAACCAGATATCAAACATTTTAGTGAAACTACACAACATTTCAAAGTTCTGATTTTTATGTGTTCGGTAAACAATGTCTTCGATTAAATAAATGATTTTGTTTAAATTTTTCGTCGTTTTTGTAAATATAGATTTCTTTTTCACTAAAGATAATATATGATGAGATTATTATACGTATTATTTTAATTAATTTCTTAAGAATTTGTCAGGAATTTGGAATTCTGAGGACTTCGTTATAATCCACAATTTATTGCTGCTGATGTGGAGTTTCCTGTCACAATACTGGGGGCCATATTCCGTTAAAGCTGGCCAAATGCAGATGGACAGACTTTAGACCATAAAATTAATATACTTTACGCTAGTATATTCACTTTATGCTTTTCACATATTTTGGAGCACTCTCTGGTTCAGCCTGATCAGCTATTTCGATCCGGATTTGAGTGGAGTTTTTGCTTCAAATTTTGTATTGTTATATTATAACCAACAAACCGCCTTCGCTTCGCTTCAGAAAAAAAATGCCTTACGCTTAGAACTAGTACCTGCATTGTTCTAGGACTGAGCTTTTCTTGTTCTGTGGATTAGAAATACATATATTAATTTATAACTTTTGTTTTATGAATGGATTTAAAGGAAACAAACTTTAAATGTTTAGTGATGCTTACTGTAATACATTAGTGAAAACCAGTACGAAATCGTTTAAGCCGTTTCTGAGATAATCGCGAACAAACGGACAGAAAAACATACAAGATTCTAAACACTATTGTTTTGGGTTCTAGTATGTTAGTGAGCCTACAAACGAACAGTCGAGCTTATCACGTTTTATTATTGATACGTATCATGTTATACATTATGATACTGATTGTCTAAGGACAATGATTGCATTGCTCTAAAGTAATATGAGTCATGTATGTTAAGTAAACATAATGTGACTAGCACCGCAAACAATCACCACGAGGAGATTTTACACAAGTTTGATTTTATAATTGCTAAGTATCATTTTCAACTTATTCTACTGAGTTCTTATGTGTAGTCGGAATGAAGCTTTAAAGATCTAGAGTCGAATTTTGTACCTCTAAGTTTACAGAGGTAACGTACTTACAATTTTTTATTAAATTATTATGATAATACGTATTTTATATTTTAATATTATAAAGCGTTTAGGTATTATTTAACTTGTTACAATATTGTGTAGGAATACGCGTGCCTGTATGTTTTCCAGAATTTTCTCAAAAATGCGTGAAATGTTAAGGCTCACAGCAAGACTTCCACGGCTTAGTGTTTTTGCCTATAGTATAGCAGTGGATCGGTTGTAGAATACGATAGTTATATTCATTCATATGATTTTCAGAAAAATGTGTTATCTGTGATAGACTACAAATATAAATTATATTATCCAAGTAAACGTACCTAAATTAAACGCGTTCCTAAGAATGTCATGGAGAGCAAACTTTTACCGAGTAATCTATAGCTTACATGCAAGGTAATAAAAATTCATTGCGAGCAAAATTTCGATTATTATACGCGAGTCTGTTAATTTTTTCTAAAAATGTGGAGAAGGCAACGGTGTAAAAGGTGGAAGGCAAATAGGGGTGCTGGTTATATTAGTGAGGGCGGCAGCAATACTAAATAATAATAATAAGATAATAAGTGGTGATGTAGGATGTAAGGACAATCATCTATGTAAGGACGGAAAAGCATATTGACTTAGTAAAACCCAGTCGTGACTTGGAAATAGGGATATATGTATTGATTATACTCGACCGGAAACTGCTGAAGGTTAGCTGTGTCAGCCCTACGGGATATACATAACAAAATACAAATCAAAACATTTTTATTGACCCGTAGAGGAAATCAATGGCTCTGGAAATCTGGAATCAATGACATATCCACGTCAGGTAATTGTATATTTTCTAACAACCGTAAATTTCCTTTAATCCGTTATCTATGAATACCTTATGGATTTGAGAGAATTATACAAAGGCTTTGAGCCAGATTAGTTAAAAGAGCTTTGTGGTTTATCAAAGAGTTGTTACATTGTTAAACATTAGATTTGCCATTCTTACTTATGTTTGCTTAGAACTTGATATTCTTGCCTTTACAGGGTATATAGGATTAACATGTTTACATTAAGTTAATGTTTGTCTCAGAAACTTGACAACATTGCAAATATAAATTATCGTAGAAGGTTCAATGTATATTGTTTTAATGCAGGCATATAACGTTGGTATTTTGCTAGTACCTTTTTTTTGTTTTCGAGGGAAAAACCTTTAAAAGGTACCCGGTGTTGTGGGAGCGACGCCGGGTTATGTGAATTTTTACCGCACTAAAACCCCCCGGTGACCTTCCTCAGGGCTATGTGGAGTACTCCGTGATCTCCATAGGAACGCAACTGGAGTATTTTGCTAGCAACCTAGTCTTAATTCGCTTCGGCAAACATACCCTGCATTTTTACGAACAATTCCGTTATTAACTTGTGGTTCAATCTGAGTGATAAACAAACGGGTTTTAATTAAACTATCTTACAATAAAAAATATAGTTCACTGATTTAGCTACCATCGTTTTATAGAATGTATGAGTTCTTCTTGTTTAATATTAATACTGTTTATGGATTTATCATTATTTATTCAAATCATTATATTGATTGGTAGAATGTTTTATAGGGGTGTAATACAAGAGCTAATTAATTTCTTCGGGTGCTTCGCAAAGATTTTTGAGTGCAACTTACTCCCAGGAAGCAGCTCAAATTTATTGTCTTTTTTATACAGTCTCCATCTTCACCAATATTTGATTTTTTTATGAAATTGAACATATGAAGACGTAATATATACAAGTCGTATATTTATTTCTTATTAAGGTATTTAACTTATCAGTAGTTTGGTACAAAAAATGTCAACATCGCATTTCTTTCCAACTACAGTAACAGTACACTGATATTAACGTTTGTTTTTTCTTATAAATGTCAAAAAATTTAATATGAAAATGTCAAATTGAACTTCGTCCCTGACTTAGGACTGGATATGAGAATCTACAAATTATGAAATTTTGCTAGATATCAAATGTCACGTCATAATGTCAAGGAACGAAATGTTTTGTCTGTCAATCTTAAATCTCGCAAGAGTACACTTGATTAGTCTTGGTATTACATGTTCAATATTAGTGTTGTCGCGGTCGTGCAGGTATTGCCGCAAAGGATCTCGCACAGCCTTAGTCTTCCATTAGCCTATTACCATTTATCAAACCACATGCTTACATAACGCAATTATTAGTTCAGATCATAAAACAGCTTTATACAGTAAACTTTGAGTGCATATTGACATAATGATATCCTTGTGGCAGCATATCAAGCATGGGCTCATGCATGCATGCATATCAAGCATGGGATGATATTGTAAAACTTCAAAATTAAGCCAAGTATATGCAAAGTTATAAAGTGAAAGATGATTAGTGAGAAATACGGTAAATAAAAAGTACGAAGCAAAGTAGCGAACACATTAGTTAATTAACAAGATAAAAAATTACCTACGAAGCACGATGAATTATGTCGGGGATCTGACGATATATTGTACCTATTTTCACAACTACATTTAATTATTTTTTCAAGAGAGAAATCACAATTCCCATGATTTTGTTGCCATGATAATGTTTTAAAAATAATTTTAAAAAGCATGTATACTAAAAAAGTATGAGCAAGATTTTCATATTCGTTTCGTCTTTAATTGGAAAGAGAGAGAGAGAGAGAGTTAATAGCTTACATTATGTCTGTGAATAAATGTCATTAAGATTTGCTTACTACCTACAATTCTCGTACAAAATCTGCAGAGTTTAGGGTCTAGTTTAAGTACAGTTTATACGCATAGGCACGACTATGGTATTGGAAACCACATTTCAATGATGAGTATACATATATATAGATATAGATATATTCAAAACCAGCTCATTCTCAAGATTATTTTTTACAATAGTGAAAAATCCCAAATTTTAATAAGAAGCAGTAGCAGTTTCTGAGAGTAATGCATTTAATATAAATGAGATAAAATTTGAAAACAGCGTTCATTTACATCAGCTGATGAGTTCGTGCTGTCTTGTACAGGTTTATAAAGTCTTCCTGACTGATTTTAGTGTGGTGAACTTCTACGTGCGCAACATTGTGAATCAAAAGTATGTTCTCCTAATACTCATTGAAATATAATGTGCTACATATTGGAGCGTACATTGCAACGTAAATTTACGCGCTACTAATTTTGATTCTCTTTTGAGGGTGTAATGGACTTTATCCATTCAGTCCAAGCTAACAATAGTTTGTTGTGGAACTTGTCGGTTAACGAGGAGGTCATGTATAGTGGTAAGATTGTTTCATGCAATGTTTTAATGTGTTTCAAATGGGTTATGCTTTTGGCGTTACGGACTTACATGGGCGGCGCGTGGATGACTCCTTACTTTGAGATGAAGCGTCTATTCGTTTTCAGATGTTAACTTGGAGGTTTACTTCACTGGGGTTCAACCTTCGATAGGACACGCACTTTTAAGTAAATAAAATCCACGTCCACGTCAGGTTAACATATAATAGTTTACGTAAAATATTTCTTCGCGTGGCGTCACTAGTAAATTTTTTTTCAACGGTAATAAAAAAAGGAATCATATTTCGTTATAATTGAGCAAACTATTATTTTTAAAACTTAGCCAATCTACGACCATAATTGGAGGTTGCTTTGTTAACGAACGGCTATTGTGTTTGTTACCGCTGCACTCAATCGACTGGTTGCTGCTAGTTCCGATGTGTGATGGTAAGTTTAAAGTAGTACGAGTATGCTTACAAAGATTATAATCTATATAAAATTTATTTATAAAATAATATATTTTTAACATCACATTCATAATTAAATATATGTAATGTGCAAGATAACGATAATACAAAATAATAAATACAAATGAACCAAATCAACACTTCTTAACATTGCAATATCGACCGTTTCTTAAGTCGCTTTAAGCGTATTAAGTTTTGGTTTTGAAGATGTTGGAGGCTGCAACGATAACAAATCAGGCATTCCACGCCTCCACTCACGATCTTCAACTTAAATAAAAACCTTAAATTTCCATAAAGAGATAAGCTACGAGATGGAAAAAATATGATTTGGACAATTTCAATTCAAGCCTTTTTCCAAAGTGATTTCTTGGGTAATGTTGGTTAAGTTTACCTTTCGTGATTTGATCCAAGTTGTAATTTTGTTTAATAATTATAGTACCGCATTATTCATTATTGGTAGAGATATTGGTGAAAGGTATTACAATATCGCTTTTATAAGCATATTCTCTTAAGTTTACATTTTATTTATAAAGGTAAATATTAAACAGCATCTGTCCTACTCTATTTACAAGATACAACAATCTTGTAAATATTTAATTTTAATCAAAAGTCATCAAATATGGTGTGATGTAAACATTAATTTCAAAACGATAACAATATTAAATTTAAATAACTAAAATATATCGTTCAATTCCTTTGCTCGCACGTTAATTTCTTGGTTATCAGAACTAAAATCTACATATAGTATTTTTAATTTTTTGAATGTTACAATTCGATGATGCCACGATGATGATGATGATGATGCAAATATGCATTGGCAACTGCTAATACTTACTGTCACGTGCCTCAATACTAGTAAAAGTAAAATCAGTAAATCCGCACAATGTTCTCCAAAGTGTGCGGTCTCAGCCCATTAGCCCTTTTCTTGTGGTGGGCTTTTGTTTTAAATAGTCAGACAGACATATTTCCGAGACTGGTAATAGACTATAGATATAGAAAAATAAGGATAGGCCACAAAAAAAATTTGCGAAACTCTGACAAATGGATTTCTAATTTGTTCAACAAACCTGCGCTTGACAAGTGTACAATAACCGCATTTAGTTTTCCGTGTTCACGCAAGCATACTCTCCTGTTCGGCGGAACGTGTAGAATACACATCCCGAGTTAAGTTTCGATTGAGTTTAATACGTGTGCTCAATTGAATTGCTGGGCGCCCAGGTCGAGTTCAGTTACGTAGCGTAGCCAACATGTTTGTAAGTTTATTTATCATAATTTACTGAAAATACTGTAGATGACTAATTGGCGTGGTCTCACGTGAAACAAAAATTACATATTTTTCCTCGAAAATTGTTATATAGTCGACGTTGTAGCTTGTTGTTAGTGACCCCTCCCACCCTGCTAATTGAGAGGCCGTCGGTTCGATTTTTGATATTTGTGCCGTCTTATTTGTGTATACCAACTGTACCGAGAGTCGCAGATGGAGAGTATGTAAGCGTTTATTTTGTATTAACTTTAAAATAATTATAAAAGATTTATTTTTATAAAACCGTTAGTATTTTTTTTATGGTAATAACCGACAAACGTGCAGACGAGCCACCTGATGGTAAGTGGTCATCGTCGCCCATGGACATCAACAAGACCAAAGGTATCACTGATGCGTTGTCGGCCAGGAAATGAGAAGAAGGTAAAAAAGAAGAAGGTACTGGCTCTCAAGCCAATGTTGTTGATGTAATCCGTAAACACTATTTTGTGATGTCACCTGGCCTAGGTAATTATGTAAATAATAAAAATTAACTTTAATAGAAATAATTATGATTAAAAAACCCACTTACGTAAGCAGTTGAACTTCTGTTAAAAATAATCTTGCCCATTTTCAGCCGGATGGGTATGTTTTTGGGGTATAAAACTTAAATAACTTTCCATAAAGCCCATCATCAGCGAATTTTTAACATATTTTAACGATTCATCGAAGTGTTAAGTGCTTACTTCAAATTCGACATCTGTAGCCACCTCAAATAAGGCGATATAATAATAAATAAAAATGCAAGGTTGACGAAGAAATATGCTTCACATCCATAAAAAAAATGGTTTGTTATTTGGCAATCTATAAGTATTAAGTTTATAGCTCGTGTTGATGCTACATCAACTTTTGACACACATATTTAGGAACAAAACCCCGTAAAAATAAATAATTCAGTTGGGTTTATAGTGAACACGAATGGAAGAAAGTAGCAGATTTACCTAAATAAATGTTGTTTTGCATATATAAATGCTTTAATGTCCAAATAGCTTATTAGGCAACGTCTTATTAAACGCATGACCTTTGTGAACATTTCTGTACTTTGTAGAACATTTTAGCAATCTACAAAATAACATGCAACCGTTTGTTATGATTAAACATTACAAATAGAATATCAGATGGCTCGAGGTTAATAATATGTTAATAGAACGCTCCATATTTGTTATCAATACACGTCATATCATAAGCGGTATAGATATGTCACCTATTAGCTCATTTGGTGAGTTTTAGGTGAGGTAGGCATTCCACATTCTTTAACTGAATCTTTTACTTCAAAAGAAGAAGGAGCTCTATCAATATTACTGTCCAAGTGAACTTTCTTTGTTTGAGTTACATCCGAGCAGCAGGAGAGATAATAGCACCAGACCTGACCTGGATTCTAATTCGTGAAATGTCACTGGAGTATGTACCACCGAATTTAATCCTGTTAGCTCACACTGGTTGCGGTAGGATTCTTTACCTGCCTGACCAAATAATACCTCGCTACTAATATAATCATATTATAAATTGTTTTCCCTACTACTAGAATAAATCGTAAATCCATACAGTAGTGGACGCATTAGATGGCAGTCGGTGTCCACGAACCCCTTTATTGTGAAATCATCTTATTCTCATTATTCTATTCATTTATTATTTTATATTTAGTAAACAGTAACTTCTATCCGTCATACAGAGCTGACCAAGTCTCTCTATTGTTTGTTAAAACACCCGCAAATAAAACGTTTTCCGCTTCAACTCTTTTATTTCTAGGATAAAGTCTGTGTTCTGCAGTACATGCATAATAGGTTGAGGCCGGCTAAATGATGCTTATTCTCAAACAAACATTAGATCTGTAAATGTGATTAAAAGGGTACCCACAACGGACTTTGCAGTCATTATTTAATGCACTAATTACTCCAGTGGTAATATTTGATTATTATCATAAACAGTATGTTTGTAATGTTGGTAATTTATACACTGATAAAAGCTGAGAGTATTTATTGTCCTAGACAGAGTTCATATCACCCCAGCCCTATATAAATTGTTATTAATATGTTTCGAAACTGAATAAATCTATAAATTGTAATAAGAGGATTTAAGGCAGTCCATGATATTGGCAAATTAGTTTCATCGAAGTAAACGAAAAGACCATCCGTGCATATTAAAATAATCAAAAGTTACCCATTTATATCGCAGAAAGCTGACCGTAGCAAACTTATATGCTTCGCAACAGCCACAATAAGATAACTGTTTTGATAATCATAGTAATGAACCTAACCTGAAATCATAAAAGGATTCCATAGCAAACCATTAAAATGCCTGAATAAATACTAGAAATGTCCATACTATGAAGAGGGTCGGCCAATTCGTGCCCTATCGCGGCTCATCACGGCCAGGTAACGGGTGTGTAAATATTAGACCCCAAGATAACCGAGCCAATTGCCAGCCCTTACTTTATTAAATGTTTTAGAAATGCAGTGTCGTGCCAGGCTTACTCAAACTTAGTAGCTATGATCGGTTAAAAATTTTGTTGCGAAGATTAAGAACTCTTTTGAGATTTGTTTACGTTATCCACATCAATGTTACAACCAGCCCTGAATCGGAAAATCGCGTTAGCTTTTAGTTGTAGTATCTAATTGTATTATATATAAGAACATTTGTACGGATCAATTAGACTCAATCAACTGTAGCGTTGATTAACTGGTTTCGATATAAAAATGTCGTAATGCATTATTTCATACTTCCCCCAAGATTTAAAGGCAATATTTATGCTAAAAATCATCACTATATATATGAGGCCGTAGTAGAATTTACTCAGAGTAAAATGAAATGTTAATAGTTAATTTTGAAAAGCATGCATGCTAAAAGTTTTCAGGGTTTTAAATGTTAACATTCAATTTAGCTTGTTCATTACCTTCACGGAACACGCACATACTCTTAAGGCAATTCAGCTTAGAAATACAACCTAATCAACACATTAAACAATACGTCAACGCAGACGTTTCAACGAGTCCATCGCGTGGTGTAAGGTACATTCCCAGGTTTCTACCATCGATCGGGGAAAAATTTGAATCTAAGCGCTCAATATGCCTGTTAGTGTTACCTGGTACTTATGCTTAATTTGTTTCTGTCGAATATGCTACTAGCAAACCGTTTTGTACAAGTTAGTGAATGAAAGAAAAATTCTTAATAGTATAGATTTTTTCGGAATTAATCCATATTTGCTGTTATAGTTTGGCAAATTGACGCAAGCTTAGTAAAAATCATATGAAATTCCGAGTACTACTTTATGAGTACATTACATTCAATCAGGTAATAAGAGTTGTATATAAGTCACTTTATATCTATCATGTTGAGACTTTGCATCATCTGATAACTTTGTTGAAATGACGTAATGTATACATTGTCAGCTTTTCCGCCGACAAAGGTTATGGACCACTATAAGTTCTTGCACTGCACTGTGGTTATAGCATGCACGCTCGTGGTTGTAACGCGATTCATTACAAGTACCACATTACACTCAATTCGTGGCGTGAACTTGTTGTGTTTATTGTATCGTACGACAATAATTACGTCGTCTAGCTTCCACACGCGACTGACCGACACGCGCATACGATGTAGCTATAGTTTGGTCACTTTGCCAGGCCTTAATTTAGCTTTAATTTATGAATATTTAATGCAGTAAAGTGGTAAACTTGTCGTACACAACGTTTTATTGGTTCGGTTCCAAAGTGCTACACGTATTGTCAAAGAACAATAAACTTTTAAAAAAGTGACATAGTTCTATTTCAATACAAATTAAATTGTAATTTTATTTTATATATTGATAATTACTATTAATATTCTTAATTTCTATAAATAATTATTATTCTGATATTATAGGAGAGCCTACTTTCGTATGTCTGTCAAGTCTTCACAATTACAGACCACAAAGATTTTGGCTTCTATATTTGGTAAAATAATGTGAAAAAGTATCTTCAAATTAATGTGTAATGTGTGTATGATTATTTTGAACAGAAATATTTCTAAACAATATTACTGGAAAAATTTAGAAGAACGCAGAATCGATATTAATTAAATCGGCATTTCTTACACAGGAGATTTCTGTTGTATGATGGACTCCAAATGTTCCTACTGAAAAATGGGTTTATGCATCCTGTACACAGTTGGGCAAGTATATGAAACTTGACGACTATACGAAGCATCCTTTAACTAAAAACATTGCTCTACAAATCAAGATAGCTAATTAAGAAACGAATGCCCGTTGACGGCGATTAACAGTCGCTTTCGGGTATCAAAGTATAAAGGCTGGCGGTGTACCCTTTTGTCCTGCATCGATTTCGTGATCCAGCCACGTATTCCGCGCCATGTCAATTATACAGAAACGTGATCCGACGCACATTAGACCACAACTCAGTACTATTCGTATATTAATTTTATGTCGATTTACATCTAAAATAATGAGAGTTGAAATGAAATCACGTTCGGTCTATCGTTTACATTATTTTTAATAATCACATTTGTATTCAGCACTACGAAATGAGTTAGCGATGATAAATCGTTTCCGTTTTCGTTTGAGTCTACTCAACGGATGGTATATCTTGAGTACTCCTCGGGGCTGTGAGATCGTCAAACTGGAAAATGTAATAATAAAGTTAACGAGTCATTCTCACGGTATTCATACAATCTGTCATTATATTTCTTAGTGCTATAACCTACATCAGTGAAATCCCGGGACAAAAGTTTATCGTTTCTCAGGCGACAAAGCTTCGGCGAAGCCTCTGATGTTACGACTTGTGGTCCGCCTGATTTTTTAACGTCTGTTTCATAAATTCCATGCTACCTTATAGAAGAATATCAAGCATAAATGAATTAGTGTATAAGCGTTTATTATTTTTTAAATTTACCGCTTTGAATAATCTGGTCAGAAGATCGTTGGTCGCCGAAAACAACGGTTGCAGTTGTTTCTCATTGACTTCTCCAACAGTTCTGGCTAAGCTTTGGTCTATGCACTGTCTGACTTGGTTTATATTTTCGTGAAATGCGGTTACCAAGTGCGGAGGCGATGTATCAGATGACACGTCTCGACGTACAAATGCGTCAACCTGTAATTTCAATGTTATTAAAAACTTTTCGATTCTCAACGTGTATATATAACTTTTACTGTGTTTTTACTGCAGGCTTTAACATATAAATACAATAAGTTAATTACACTACACACACGGATTCCGTTGTTGGTCATTGTTGAGGTCGGTTTTTCTCTAAGAATATTGATGTTTAATTATGTACTCCCTCAAACTAGCCAAGCACAATTGACATGTTTAAAAAACGTTTTGTTTTGTATGTTCTCTTAAGATGTACCTCCTTTTTCGATACGATTTATGATTTCCATTAAATTGTTTCTAAAAATCTACTTCGAAAACAAAATTTCAATGTTTATTTCACAAATGTTATTTTGAAAAAGGCGTACTGAGTTTAATCTTTTATTACTCTACGAGAGTTCGCATTTTGAACTTCTATATTATTGCTAGTGAAGTGAATATTTAGAGCAAGGACTTTAAGGCTGACGTGATTAATATTCTGCTGGACCACGTCCAGAAGTTACGACGTTACTGTTGGTGACATACTGTTGGTTACTTCTGTTGTTGTTCCAAAATAATTCAAGTAGTTTGAAGACTATACCACACCGGAGGTGTAACTTTTCGAGTTACTTTTAGAGTAAGTTCTAAACAATGCGACTACACTAATCTAAACTATTAATTAAACTGTAATGGGGTTGAAAATGTTCATTGAATATTATTTGGAATTTTTTAAAACAATTAGAGAATTACAATTGGATAATACTAAAATCACCGAACAGATTTAGATGATTTTTGGCATATTTGGAACTTATATTATACTACCGGCCCCCTCCAACTAAGTGTGGGTTGAACAATTAATTGTATATACATAATTATTCAAAATTTTATGATTTTTGCTTTGATTGGAGATCATTAGATTCACTCATGTTTTATATAGCCTATCATCTATGTAATCACGTGTACTTACTACATACCAATTTTTATTAAGATCAATCAAGTCAGTTTTGAGTTATAACGGGACATATACACAGATGGCATGAGAGTCAAAAAAAATCAAAATTGTTATTGATGTCAGTGGGTCATTAAACGAATATTTATTATGAAATTTATCAAAAAAATGAAATGTACAGACTACAGATTTATATGGAGGTCATACTCTGGGTTACTTTTTATCACGGAATTCTCCAAAGAAAAGCGACGGCAACTTTACTGTTTACAAAAATGTGTCATGTATGCCGAGGATAGGTTTGAGTCTCGGCCAGGAAAATATTTTTTCTCTAGTCTCGGCTGTTCCCCATGACGTCATTTTGTATATACATCTTACCTGCCACACTCGGAAACCTAATGTGTGGATAAGCAGATGTAATAACCTTTATTTATTTAAAACTTTTTCATATTTGCGACGCACACTTGTATAATGTACAATACATTTAGGTAGTATTATAATGAGTCAATGAGGGTTATCAAAAATTTATTGTAAATGAAATGAAATAGAGGCAGTGTAACGAGTGCACTAAACTTTCATGAAACATTAATTACTCTTGAATTGTTGCTTTATTAATACTGAACTGCGATAGGACAGCCATTTAAAATGTTCACCAAAATCAATTGAATTATGTTATATGAGTATGCAACTAAAGATATATAACAATACATTACTCTTCAAACGTATGTAAAAGTTGTAATTTTATAGAATGTTCCAGGGCAGAAATTAACCCATTAATTCAGAGGGAAAAAAATGTAATTCAATAAATTTATGCCGACCAAGATTTTGAGATTGACCAAGATTTGCAACAGCATATCAATCAGCAATCATACTGGGTCTGATGCTTGATATAATCTCCAAAGCACGAGAATTCTCTAGAAATTTTGCCATTAGCGGTCACCCATCATGATTCCGACCGCAACCGCAGGCACTTAACTCAATCGATCGCTAATAATCAATACAAGTCGGGCCATGAGCGCTTCAAATTACTTACCTTCATCTTCCGTAAGTTTGCTGAATTAGTTAGCTTAGTTAATGATTAATACTCAACTATAATTTTATACCTCCTAAAAACGCACTGACTTGCTGTAAACTTACCATTAAAGCACTCAAATTATAATCGGACTCGTAATATAAATATACGTCATATGGATGAGAAGACGTCAAAATTAGTAAATTAAAATTACTTACGTTGATAACAATGAAAAACGTGCTGAAGCAACACACAACTATAGCTCTAGTTATCATCGTAAGGAAATTATTGGTGCCGATTTGCATCAGATGACTTGTCGGCTATGACTGTGTGTGATCTAATACTTCGCGTCCTTTTGTAGGAAGCCAATACTCATCATGCCGGTAAGGATGCATGAAACGAAGGTCTCAGTCGAGCGCAATTGATAGGTGATCTACACAGCGACCATTGCTTAGCTATATTTGATTACGAGGATGAATTTGGTTAGGTTAAGTTATAACATATACATTAATATTGAAATGTAACGCATACATCGTCATTTTATTTTAAACAGATCAATGTTTGACGTCATCGATTATAATATTCTAGCGAATAGTACCGCTACATGTGAGGTGGTGTTACAATAAATAATGCATACCATTTAAGAATTTATTGAGAATGAATTAAAGTCAATTTTAGATTAACAAACCGGCTAAGTACTGTATGCGTGTTTATGGCTGACGAAAAAATCTGTGAAATGTTTCAATGCTTTTTGATGTATCAAATTCCTAATTAAACTTATTTAGGTCAAAATGTTTACCTGAAACACCTCTTGGATTGATTGATAAATGAAAAATATATGAGAAACAGAAATGAACGATTACTTTATTTTTAATAAACGAATTATAAACTATAAATGGTAAGATCTCATTTAACACTTATATTTAATTATCTCAATAATGACAGACATTATCAAGAAAACTTCTTAATTATCATGTTGAAATTATATTATTAACAAAATTTTCTTATCGGTGACATTTTAACGACAATGTATTCACATATTATTTTTTAACGTACTATGTAAATACGATAAGCCAAAATCGTATTACCTATTCCCAGTTTAGATACTGCGAGCAATTTATATGTAGTGTTGTTGAAAATAAAACCTCAAGTCATGCTCATCATTAACATCTGCTAACATCAGACCATCGCTGGATATAAATCACTCCCAACACTGTACCCTATTTTCGATCGGTGTCAAGTTTAGTTCTTATTCATTCCAAACTAAACCAGTATAGCGGGAATAATTATTTAGGGTTTGCGTCAATTACAAGCGACGTAAATAGTTAATGAGCGATCTTATGTGCGGTCAGAAACAAGATGGGTAACCCTATAGGCAAAAATTCCCTGCCTCTAAGAAGACTTCGTACCAGATTTTAGTGTTGTGTATTCGAATCTAATACTCACGGTCGGAAACGATAAAGAATATGATTGATATTTCAAGATAGGCGACAATAAGGTAGATTATATATTGTAATATTCGCCTGCTGACATCGAGCTTCTGAATAAATTATTGAAATTCATATCTCACATGTTATTCATTGTATTCACTATTCAAAAAATGGGAACACAAATCAGTCACTGACACGGGTGGTGAATGATCTAAAGAAAACAACAATACATCTTTGTGTTCAGGTAATTCAGTTTCGGCCGTTGTGATAGAAATTAGTAAAGGTATACAAATACACGATCAGCATTAACATGTTAAAAATATCGATACATTAATAAATTAAATATCACTGGTTTTAAAACAGGATTAATTTAAAAATATTATTAGTCATACTTCTTGCGAAAATCTACTCTGATCATTTTAAACGTCAGGAACCAGCAGGACCTCTAACTGATCCATACAATTCTCCAGTCAGACACCGTCTTTATTAGGATTATACTGAAATAAAAATGAATGTTTTATTAAGATCACACTAAAATTTCAACACCATTTAATTTCAGACCAATATCCTTCGCTTAGACCGACATGGTCACTGAGTTAGCACTAGCCGAGTAGCTTCCTGTTTGTAGAACACCGGTCTCGTTAGTAAGGATTGGTAAAAGGGTGAGTGGTATACTCAGGTGTTGGAAGTTTTCAGGTCGCCAAATGCCTCCGACATTGCTTAGCGCCAACCATCTGATGATGTCATCATTAGATAGGTTGACTTGCACTATAGAACCCTCAAAGTCATAACGAACAACATAATTATGTATTTAAAAAACGTATATGCATAGTTATTAACTTGTTCTTTGTTCTTGACCAGTAACTCGTCATTGTCAATAGCTCGTGACTTTCAATCGTATTATCTGCAAATACTCGCTAGAATTACGGAAATCTCCTAACAAATCGAAATTCAACAAATCCTGACGCAGGTAAGTGGCGCGACACTGTTTACCTGTTTATCTATGGTAATTCTAGAAGGACTAACATGAACCCACTTCTAGTGTTAGAGTTGCCAGTTCAAATAACAATGTTGAGAGTTTGTTTAGATGCTTAAGTACTAGCACAAACAGAACTTCTCCACTATGGTATATATTACGTTCCCATCGAGTGAACGAAACTAACAGTTAAGTTTTAAGAATTCTCTTTTCAAATTTACCGTAATAAAAATATCAAAACTTCGAAATTTAAAATATTTTCTGAATGCCTTTTCACTTTCCTATTATATAATTTTAATATTAGGTTGCATTAAACCTGATTTTATTGACAAAAAAAATCTTCTTCATATGCAGAAGTAATTGGCATCTCTTTTGCAATATTGAAACGTAATTTCAAACTTACCTTCGCAATAGTATGTTAGATTCTTTGTTAATTGTATTTATATTATTACAATTTAAATTAAACATCTACACTTTACTTTAAAACTGTATTTTAGTATCCAAATTGAAGTAAACAAAACAAATTATGTATTTATGACGTCAGTTGTATGTAGTTGCATAGTTAAGTTTTACATTACATATATTCTGCATATATTCATATAGCAGCAAAATATATATTGTTTCATTATATTAGCAGTTGCTTTGCCTAGTTCTACAAGTTAGTCAAACAAAATTGCATTAACCTTAATTACTTTGTTTCACGGCGTCGTTGTCCAAGATATAGAGTCTTACTAAACTACTTCATTATTAGTACCGATTTAGTAGAATATATAGTCTAAGCCTATATTCATATTCAGAACAATCTATGTTGACACTAGACTTCTCATAAAACGAATATAAAAGAGACTTAATTTTTTTTTTCATAAATATGACACTTTATTACAAAATTATTTTCATACAGAATTAGTAGTAATATTGTAATTGTTCTCCACATCACTCAATACTATATCGATAATCCTTACCAAGTAGTTAAGGTATGGCAGCACAGCGTTAAGTTCAGCATTGATCTCCTGGTCTTCTGTACTCAGGTCATGCATTACAGGGGACAAGTGATGATTTACACCTTGAGTCCCGTTGGTCACGAAGAGCTGTAGCTTTTCTCCCGATTCGGCTACTGTGTGGGACTCGTTGGGTTTTTTGGGGAGACATTGTGTCTGTAATAAAACACTGGTACGATTAATTAAATCTAAGACTTCAGTTTCGAACCTTGAAAGTTCCTATAATAAAAATATATACATATTTTTACACTCGTTTCGGTGGAGATTCAGTCCAATACACCTACCTACTCATAATTTTTAGACATCCGAACCTAACACTGCAACTTAGTGAATAAGTGTTTAGGCATTTATAAGTTAGTGCATTCAACGTCTTAGACTTAATCAGGTGGGATCACTGCCAAGTATTAACCTATTTTATGTAAAAAATATATATTAAGGTTTATAATGATGTTGGTTAGTAAAATAATGTTGATGAGAGGTAAGGGGAATGTATCGGAATTTTCGAAAAGGTCACATACATATCAGGCTTCCTTATTAGAGGTCGTATTGGATCAGAATACTAACCCGAATCCAGTGCTAGTGGAACAGGCTGTCGGAACAAGCTACACAAGCCGGCCTGCTTGGTAGCAGGGTTTTACGTGAGGATTATATTATCGTTTATTACATATTATAGATTAAGCCTGTATATCTTCCTGTGGACCCCGCCTGGCTAGCTAAGGTGGCTAAAATAACCTTCCTGATTGAATCAGCCGCCAGCCGAATCGTCGTGTTCTATCTGGCAACTTGAGAGCCCGTAGGTACATCCTTAACTAATGTCTATGTCTATGGCGGCGGTGACCACTTACCATCAGATGGGTCGCTTGCTCGTCTACTCGAAATACAGGTATTACGTCGATTAAAAAAAAATATTTCTAAAGCGAAAACAAAATACGTTCCACTCACCTTGAAGTGGTCGGTGCTGTCTTTTTAGGAACTCCATTGTTTGTTGACTGATTCTAATGCTAATACATGTTATAAATAGTGAACAGTGGCTTTCGCTTTAACAAATAGTTGTAATAGGACTACTACTTATTCATTAGTGATATATTTTGTAGGTGATAGCATATTTGTGGTACAGCCTGGATAAGGACAAGTACTAGTGTTTCTGCTGTGAATCAAGTTGCTTCAAGTAACTTTATGTTTCACTTCCAAAGGCGACACAGACACTGATACTGACTTGGTGACACGCCGCAGAAGCTCGAGTTGATACGTTTTTAATTATCATTAAATTAACAACGTCACGGGCAATCGGAAGTTTATCTATGTTACAGCAATGTAGATTTGGCTTATGATTGAAGATCTTGAAAATGCATGAATATTGGAAATATACGAAATAAATTTTTAACTGTTTCGACTTGATTTGATGTAAAAACTGTAATATTATAATCACACTTTGCCAATATTCGAAACAAGAGTGGTTAGATTTGTAATGAGCTTCATCACTTAATCCTAGATAAAGTATAATATTGTGACATAAGACTACATGATCACTCCCTAGCAGATAAGTTACAGTCAAGAATTGACATACACTTGTACTTTTGACTTACCGACAACACAAATAAACCAGCGGATATAAGGAGAACATTTCACTGAGAACTTCTCCATTTCACATGGGAACTATAAAAGGTGTTTTAAAAACTCTATTGTTGAGAAGACAGAATAATACTCAGGCTTATTAAATAGTAAAAAGTAAAAATAAATAAAATAAAAATAATTCATGTTTATTAAAAAGTAGCTTCGTCATGAGACCAAAAAACGTATGTATCAAATGTCGTAATTATGTAAAACAAAGCGCTTCGCAGTTTATCACTGTCTGCAATGTTTTAAT
>DWPT01000415.1:0-24683 GCA_018251895.1 Agathymus mariae mariae
TTTACTGTTACGAGAACGATGTCAAAGGGAACAAAAGTAATGCTCAGATTTTCATTGAGAAATTTTCCAATGTCAGATTGAAAATGTTTAATTTTAATGTAAATTTCGATTTAGTGTTAATATAAATGACAACAGCTTTTCTTTAATTTAACTCAATAAAGAAAGTTATAGAATCTTTAAATATAATTATGGATACAGAGAGTCCCATTGCCGACTTAAAAACAGGATAATATTTACGGAACAATAAGGCAAAAGACGAAATAATTTCTGCACAAGGGGGTGAAAAATAAACGTACCCACCGTCTATTTGGCTGTATTGATGTGAATGGATTTGATATTACGCTTATTTTTAACGTTTGATTTTTATTTTTATAAAACACTGAAGGTGTTTAAATGTATATGGTTTTGATACCATATTTTCATTGCACTGTCCACAATTGCCTGAAGTTGCGAAATATTTATTGGTCAATAATGAATGTACTCCTTAACAAAAAGTTATTGAACATTTTTCTATTTATTTTTAGGGGCCGTATGAACTGCGTAGTGGAACGCCGTCGCGAGGAACCTGAACGCCGTTTCCCATTCAATATCCTTGGAGCTTTCGCCCCGCGTTCTGCTCAAGCTGAACGTGTAGCCATCATCTGCCACGGTGGTGATGAAAGGTTGGGGATGATTTGTTTTTATGTTAATAATCTGTAAAAGAGCATACGGGACACTTCATGTGTGACCTATTGACAAGTATCGTCGGCATTATTTTGGGAGATACTGAGCCCAGCTACCTGCATGTGAAAAAATGAGTACCTTTTTGAGAATTCGTGTAAGTTTTCAAATCGTGAATTCGATTTGTGAAAACTATTAATCAGTTTGTTCCAGGCTTTCGAATAAGGTATGGCACGGAGAGTTTTTGTCTGTCTATTGTGTAGTGTGTGGACGAGAATGGTCCGAAAGTAAAAGTGAGTTTGAACAATTAATATGTCTCACATGTTTAATACCGTGTTGTTCTACCATCGCTTGCAATTATTGATAATACATATTTGTACCAAATGTCTTGTCTGATTTCAAGAAGCTATATTAGCGCAGGTCCATCAGACTCGTCAGTCAATAGTACCAGTATTAAGCCATTGTGATTAATATTTTCCATTATCGTATCCATTTTTCGTCACAGGTGATGATAAGATTCAAAATTCCTTCATTATCATGCTATAACCTAGCACGTAAAACGTACTCTATTCATTTGGTACCTACCCAATGTTTAAGTTTTTTTAACCATCGAAATTTGACCCCAATGAATGAAGAGTTTTCACACACAGAGAACAGTTCTGGTGATTTTTATGTAGTTTACGGCCAATGATGGTTCTGCTTCTACTATCCGTTTTCTCGAAGGTATTGACTTAAATTAGCATTTTTGGAATGTACATTAAATCTAAAAATGCATAGTGCATTCGGTAGAGGCGTTTGGACTAAACACATGTTAGATTCTTCCAGTTGTATCACACGCTGAAAAGGTAATTGAATATAACATTTTAAATTTTCCACCATCGTGAATAGAACAAAGCCACAGCAGAATCAAATGTCGATAAACAAGAAAAGCAATTTTGACACAAAAATTCTGCAGTTTTGATTTTTTTTTTTATTTCAATTCAAAGTTGCCGGTGTTGACAATCCTTTTTTTCTGCCCAATTGTAAACATATAATATAACTCATATAAAGGATTGTACATGTGAGTAGGCTTAGTTAATAATTAATAACTAAATTTTTATACCTAGGACAATATTTTTCTGCAGAGCCTTTTTATTTAATGGAATTTAATATTTTTACGTTGATTGAACTTTTTTTATTCAAATTATATTTCTAAATTCATATATGTATTCGTCAAAATTAACGTGCTGTTTTTAATTTATTTTATTGATAACATTTTAAACCGGCTACAGCTATCAAACAAAAAAAAAAAAAAAAAAAAAAAGAGAAATTCGGTTGACAAACAGAGGAGAAAGTTCACACTTTATGTTTAAATGTATAAATGTGGATGTGAATATATTAACTTCATCATAATTAGATATGCTTTTTGAATTATAATTCTATTTGCCATGTGAAAATTTACAGTTGGTCTTAGTAAAATTAAAATGCATATATAAAAATTTAAGGAGACGAGTATAATAAAGTTTCTCTTTGATAATTATTATAATAATCATTAATTTTTATGTAGTGAAGTTTGAAAATTATGATATTATTGTAAGCTAAATTAACCTAAAATAATATAAATATTTTGAAAATGTTCAAACGATACTTCTGATAAACTAAATTCTGTTAATAATTTATCCAGTAGCTACGGCCGAAGCCACGGTTTCGCGAATAAGACATCGAGGAACGAGTAAAGATTTTTTTTTGCCAACTTTAATTAACTTGTACATTGATATAAACATGTCTATCACAGAGCGATGCCCGCGTTCCCCGAGCCTCAGTCCCAGGTGTTCGCATTCCCACTCGCTGGACCCGTGCGTCTGCCACTGCGGCCGCAGCCAGACCGCCCCATGCCGATGCCAGCACCTGAGTCCAGAGTGCCTCCCTTTGCCTCAATGGCCCAGCAACGCCCAGTTCCTTACCCACTACGTGTAAGTTACTATTATAATAATATTTCTTTTTCACTATCGGAAAACACGAGATACGTCGGTTATGTATCCTGTCGTTGATGTTGCCTATGGACAAACGGAACTTTTGCTTCGTTATTTTTAACATAAAGGACTATACTGTACTGTATTTTTGTCAGTTCCGGTGTCCCTATTCGATTATTACGTGAGCGGCTTCAAGGAAACGGTGAATGGGCTCATAATAAGTAAGAATGATGTACCTCCCCAGACAATATTTCTACTAAAATCTATCCACCATCAGGTGCAATTGTAACAAGCCATTAAATTATTAAATCAAAACAAAAAATGTGAGCTTCGTTATGAATGTGAATTCATTCCCACGCGAGTTATTTTATTCATGCGGTAGGAGCAAAATGTCACGAAGTCCACATGATGCTAAATGAACTATAGTTATATTGTCTATTACAAATGTATTCATTTTGAAGCACGGAGGTGGAACGTATAATTTTTTTAATCACATCTAAGCTAAGATACTTTGATGCTGCTAACTTCACAACAACAGGTGATTCTATATTTGGCTAAAGGTTTCCAAAGCATTATAATTTTTAATAATGTTATACAACGAAGAAGATCAAACGGAGACCGAGCCTAAGAAGCCCCAGGTGAGTACGTGTTTATCAACAGTCGACTGAGTTATGGTATTTACTATTGATATGCTTCGAGGAGGAATGATCTCACCTTAGGAGGAACCAGGAGAATGTTAGTCACGGAAGGGTACTAAGGAACAGAAATACTGAATATGGCTGTTGACTGAACCGATTGCCAGAATACAAATATTACAATTCGACCTATCTAGTTAAACTTAATTTTTTATATGGCATGTTCATGAAGCAAGATTATTTTAGGACATAGGCAATTTAAAAAGATTGCCATTGTCATTGATATCATTTCCTAAGAATGAAATTGCCAATTCTGTAATAATAACACCTAACTGAATAATTTGAATTCAATTTAAGTTTGTTTGGTTTATGTATACAATAACAAATCCAGACATTATATATTTATTATGATTTTCCAGAATCAACAGTAAATATTGTAATTAAGATGTTTGAATTTTCTGTTTTGCTACACACATTTTATTAACAGTTACGGTACAGTAATGTCAAGTTTTACTGTATCAGTTCATTTATCAGATAAATAGAACAATAGTCATATATTTATCATATACCATACTTAATATTGGTCTTCCTTTTTTTAATTTATTTATTACATTAACCTTTAAGCTGAATGGCAAATTAAGTGAATAAACTTTAAAATATGTTTTTACTTTTCTAATTATTTATGAAATGACACTCAATTTAAAGATGAATTAAAATAGTGAGAAACAGAAATATCTTATTGATAAATTAATTAATCCTTTCTGACACAAAGTAAAACAAACACTACAAAATCAACAATTAATTTAATGAGAGGTTTATAAATTATCGAACTATTTTTGTATATAAATATATTTGAATTTGTTAAAATTGTGTTGACAATATGGAGAGTTTATTTTATTAATAACATTTTTAAAATAATCACAGTTAAGACGATAACGATAATTACTATTGAAACATTTCAATGTTAATAATGACAGAATACCTGTATCATCTGTTAGCTAGACTTACTGAAATAAATAAATTTGGATTTTAATATCTGTGAAACACTTTTATATTTAGCTCAACTGCAACAAAGTGAATCCCAGCGTGGTATGTGAATACTGAATAAAAAATTAACGTTACACATTTGAAAAAATTCCAAAGATTCAAATATGTACAATTTCCACTTTGTGTGTCAAACATAACCTCACCTTTGTTTCATTCGTTTATAAAATATATGTTATTGTCGAATCGAGTATATCAACTTTATATTTAGGTGATCGATAATGTTTTTTCTGCGTTATCTCGCATTATAATTACGCTCGCGTTCGTTGGTAGGACTATATTCAATTCGCCTGACAAAATAAGCATTTTTAAAAATGAAGGTCGATCGGTCGTTGACTTCCGCAGTTCTACACTGGTTTCTGGAGCCTGAATGCACATGGGCTTATGCAATAAGGATCCGGTTTCGACCAACGTTTTTTTGTCCCTTTTTTAAATAGTGTTCACTGTATTGCTACGTCGGTGTACAAAATATTTTTTATGGTACAAAATCAAGTATTCAAGTAGATGTTTGTTACGAAAAACATTGGCAGCTTGTGCTTTTTTTATGTCAATAACCGACAAATGACTACATTATCTATCTCGTATGTGACCACTGTCGCCAATTGGGATCAGTGATATCAAAGGCATGATACAAGCGTTGATAGTCTAGAAGGAAAAAGGGAATCTGCTGTTTAAGTATCTTTCTAACATTGCGAACGAAGCATTTTACGATTGGTTCTATAAGGAGGGTGGTTGCTAGATAGATACTGAAAAAACCCCACACCAAGTACTGTTCGGTTTAAGCTCGCGCCCTCCAATGTGGTGACCAGGTATCATTGACTCGGTAATTGCCCAGCAGGATACACCAACTGACTTTGGCTCAAGGATGGATAGGTTATTAAAATTTAATAAAAAAAATAATAATTTTAATTTCCCAATGTTCTCTGATTACTAATCTCAGACTCAAAATACAGAAAAAGATAATTGAAGATAGCTATTTAACGTTCAGGCTATGAGATATAATTTAGCCAAATATTTTTTTGTTTCAGAGTTGTTGGTAGTAGAATATTTGTTTTCAACGTATATTCAAAGGAAAGTATAATTTATAAAATTTGGAATATTTCTGATTTAATTTGTTTTAATTAACGTAAAGGCCATGATACATCATACGAAGTAAGGAAGGGTTACAAGTTTTAAATAAATAACTAAATCGCTTTCATACTCACGCCCCCGCACTAGATTTCCTGTGTTCGGTGGCGTGGAAATACGCAGTTTTACGACCAGTTTTTAGTTTAGGTACCCGATTACTTACTTGATTTATTTATTAGATAAATGTCTTTCTAGTCGAGAGGATTCAGGATAATATTAGGCAATCATTAGCAACGGCGTCAAGGATATACTTAAATACAAAGAATAATTAAGTTTTGTATAGTATAATGATTAATTAGAAAAAAGAGTTCTGCACTTATGTTGAAATTTGCAAGAACTTTTGACACCTGTGTATAATATTGCGAGATATGTACCATTAGTAACCATTGGTCGTCGGCAGCAGGCAGTTGACTTAAGTTATATTATTAATATCATTATATTCAAAATATATTGATATTCGTAACAATAGTATTTGTTCTTGAAAAGAGAAGTAGATGACCGCAAATGCGATTTTGAATCATTTATTTCTAAGTTTTCAAATTTGACTATCAGCAAAAGTTTTAAATTTTGTATACGTTTGGTAAAATTTATTAGGACATTGACCAAAGAAACAATCATCTTACTTTATAGCAGTTATAATTGTTTAAATGAAGGTGCTCAGCAAGAGACGAAATTTTGGTCTCATTAAACGGGTTGAAAATTTTAAAATACACTATTTTTATATATATATATATATATATATATATATTTGGTAGGTCCTGTGTTTTTATATTAACAACTTTACATTTAACAACCAAGATCAAGTATTCTAACCCATTTCTACTGCAGGACAATGTTTGACCAAAAACTAAAACATCCGATCGCCAAAAAAAGTCTGAAGCCATTGCTAGTTTGTTAAGGGCAAGGATTACAATCCAGTATCATTTTCAATCCACCCATCCGGTTAAAAATTAGACCGGACTGAATAAAATCTGAAAAATTCCATTTTTCACTTCCAAAATGGACTGTTTGTGACAAAATCGAATGAGTGTATTGAGTCCGGTTTTTATTTTCTTCTGAATTAAAATTTCACATTTTTTTTACAATACTGTTTCAAGTACATAAAGAAATTCCGGTTTTTATTTTTTTCTGAATTCAAATTTCTCATTTTTTATTATGTTACAAACTATGATGATTTCTCGCATCTCATATAATGTTTTTGTCGAAGTTACTATTAAATTGCAATATTAAACGCAGTGATAAAGAAAACAGAATTGCGGTGATTAAATTGCACAAACTGGATACGGAGCAGTCTTTAATTTTTTACGACACTTCAGATGTTTGGAATCATCATGTGTTCGCAAGTCCCACATTTACACCAAAATGTTCTCTCTCGAAGATTATAAAAGCTACGACTTTGTCAAGTATCATCAAATACGACCACAGATTTGGTGCTTATTGTCGATAAATAAGATATGGCCTATATTAATCCTTACAACTAAAGAGAATGGATCGATTAAAACTAATGTTGTTCCAATGCGCGGGTGAAACGCATAGAAATATCCTTTTTACTGCCGAAAGCATTTTCACGATTTTTCAAGAGCATTATGTCAAGGTAAATGTTAAAGTGTACCTTCATAGTTCTAAAGGAACTTCGCTTGTGGTCTGAAAGGTGCAACGTAGTTGTCATCCTACGTCAGACATGGTTTGCCGGGACGTCTTATATTGAAGTTACAAAAGCAGTGCAAATTTGTAAAGTGTATCAAAAGACGTAGTAAGATCGTGTTTGTAAAATCTCTCAGCAGTACACTTTTTAAAAATGTACCATTGACTTTCTGACAAGACGCTAAATCTGATAAAAAGTTGCAAACTACTAACGTTCTTTCGGGACTTTAGAACAGTTGAAGACTTATACTCGTCTGATCCAGATCAGAATCCCTCCGGATCTCTAAACGTTACGCCGACATTGTGTCCCTTAAGAAATTTTTATTGGTTAAAATCGTGGTCAAAAGGAGTGGTCTGTATCAAAGCTAAAAGCGGGCATTTAGAATATAAGTTATATTTATTTATTGTCGAGTAATTATCATTCATTAATTTAAAAAAATACATTTTCATTTGTAACAGAATTTATGGCTAGGTAAGGTATTGGTAAGCAAACTTAATCAGCAGAGATCACAATAATCTCCGTATTTTAGAAGGTTACGGATGAAACAGCATGATTATTTTGCCATAAATGTCATCAGCGTATCTGGTGATCAGATCTGGTAAATGTAAACGTTTACTAAAGTAATGCTGCAATGCTAAAGATTGCAATACTTACTAGTAGGATGCCTGCCACGTCGGAAAGATTGAGCTGTGAATTCATTGTAGTGTTACTGAGTTGCTGAAGAGAAATGTTTTATTAAAACCGCAATAATTGCATAGAACTCACTCCACTTTACACTGTTGACAACCAAGACGTGGAAATAAATAAAATTGTCGCTTCTCGACGTATAATAAAAATTGCGTGGTAACAAGTAACTGAACGTATCCGATACGAAGTTTGCTTTGGAATTTCGAGTATGTTGCATGTAACATGAAATGTAAAGCATTCTAGATATATCCTTACCGGAGATGTCGTTAATAAATGTACTCGTTAAAACAATACGTGTGGGCAGCATTTTTATCCATTTGGTTTCTCGATCGAGAGAAGTGAAAACGTGACAGTAGCATTTATTTATGAACAACATTTGCCGCATTCGACACTCGGTTATGTTTTGGGCTCACTACCGGAACCTCTTACGTTGTCAGGAAACCACATCTCATAACAGGATCTATAGGTTATAGTAAATTAGGTTTTGTGTCAGTGATTCGTTGATTATTTATATATATTTTAAGCTCAGTACTCACGTGTGACCAAGTAGCTTTGAAACCCGCAATCACTTTGTTTAATAAATAAACACAATTTTTTTGGTAGTATAAATTTTGGTAGATAGTTAGGTAGGTAGTTAAAGTGATAAATATATTTAGCGAATATTCTGAAATCCAATAGCTTAATAATTTGATTTGAAATTAAACAATTTTGTAATATAAAAAAAAGTTAAATGAAATTACAGATATATTTTATTCTTACTTAAATAAATGTAAAGCGCTACACTTTTGATCTATCTAGTTTGTTATTAATAGGTTTACATCAACCTTTATGAACTTAAATTTAATTTGAGACCGTTCGACTGTTCAATACGTTAGAGAATAATATTGAGAAATGAGTAATATGCGTGTGTATAACAGACGATATTATTATTGTCCTCCACGAATCACTCCAAACATTAAATGGGCCTAAATTTTAACGTTTTTAAGGAACAGATTAATGAACTGCTTAACAGAATTTCTATTGTCATATCGGCAATATATTGGGTTGTAGTAGAGTGGAGCAATTGCGTATTTAGCTAGTGCCGTGAGAAACTATTTGGGTGATAACTATGATGGATTGGAAGAGGGTACCGTGGTATGGTCACCGCGTACTACAGATCTCACACCATTTTTTTTTTTTGGGGTGCAATGAAGCAAAAAGTTTATGCTCACGAATCATCGACCAGAGACGAATATTGTTAAAAATAAGAATTCCAGTGGAAGAAATTAAAAGCGATATCGCTATGGTCCGCTGCTCAACAAGTAGCCATAAGAACTATAATGTGCTTACAGAACCGAGTTGGCCAGTCTAAACAATTTTTATGGAAAAAAAATCTTAAAGTTATTATTAATACGTAAATTATTTCAAATAAAACTATTTAAAATTTTGTATTGTTTTATTTCCTTTTTCTTATAATTTTATTTCCTTTTCTTACTTGTTCGCACAAAGGGATTTTTATAAGTCTGTAAGTATCTTATATTTAAAAAAAAAACACATTTCATCAAACAAAACCAATTTAGACGTATTAAAAAATTTAAATGGCTAGGACTCTTAGAATAATGGGTTTGGGGTATTTATAAAAGTGCGTATGTCGACAATAATGAGCTCATAATAAACCCTTAAAGTGTCGGTAGCTGTTTTCTGAACACATTATATCACCAATAAGTAGTTTCCAATTGCAATGTGATTTAAGAAACAGAGATGTAATACACACATATACATCCTATACGTCACCGTCGTGATCATTTAGAAAAGTATCTTTAGAGTATGCGTTTTGTAGGTGCGTGTACATTAAATGCAATCTTTCGCTTTGAAAAAAAAAAAAAGAATAATTTGATAAAATCTTTACAATAATGGACAAAAAAAGGAAATAATCGCCGTCGGGTCGTGCCCGTTACGTGGGAGCGTGATTCGGCTCGCACCACCTCATATCAGTAACGAGATCACGTACGAGGCCCCCGGCCCCACTCGCCGCGTCTGTTCGATATTTTGGCCGATATGTTTTTTATTACTTTCCGCTCACCACTAACGGAGCTTCTGATCCACTAGTACAACTATATATTAACGGCTTCACAGAATTTAATAGTTCATTAAGTTTCTCTCACAAAAATTAATGCTGTTCTTTACATTTAGGTGTATTGTTGTTGGCTTGTAAACTATAATTATTGTGTTGATTTGAAAATCGCATGAAACAGTATAACATAAAATTATAGAAAAAAATATGTTTTAAGTAAGCAATAATAACAAATGCGGGTAGTTAGCAATATTGGAGATGAACAGTGTAAATGTGTAAATGAATATAAAAGTATAACAATGATTTTTATGCTATTAAAGATTATTATTACTGATATAATAAATTATTACTAATGATTTCCTTGACGCCTTAAAATAAAGTATTGTAATTGCTTTAAATGATTTATTAACGATATCAAATGACCATCGTTGGGTGCATGCTAACAGATTGATGCATACATAGCCATGCTGGCAGAACAGGGTGTCGTAAGAGGCGATAGAAACCAGCCCGCTTGGTGGTAGGACTTTGCGTATAGATTGTATAATATGTATCATTATGTCGTTAATATTATTATTGATATTTTTGTCATTCGGTGAAGCCTGCCTGCCAAACGACTCGTCGTGTTCCGGCTGGGGGCTTGAGTGCCAGTACTTTCTTTGTTACCTTTTTCTCATTTCCTGGCCAACAACGCATCAGTGATACCTTTGGGCTTACTGATGTCCATGGGCGATGGTGACCATTTACCATCAGGTGGCTGTGGCTCGTCTGTTCATTTGTGCCTATTACTATAAAAAAAAAAACATATTTTACACGTGTACAATATAATTACCACTGTTTTTCATTAATAATAATAATTTGTGCAAATTTCACTAACCACTTCGGTCAAAACTAAACAAAAAATCTCATCGTCATACGAAAAACGATTTAAAAATAGTATTTATTACCTAAACCCCATCGTTATAAAACAAATAATGTTGAGTCATTACTCTAAATGGGCATATAAAATAAAATATTTGTATAGCTGGCCAGTTGTCCTGGATAACCGATCGGAAAGTAAATACAATTGTTGGTATATAGGTAACGGTACAATATGTACCGAGACAATGTACATGTCAGTGAGCCATCAAGACGTATTCAGACGACTAACAGTATTTTTTACGTTTTGCTTACTTTAGTCTAACAGACATTCAGTAGATATGTAGCTATGTTATTACTCTAAAGAACAATGGGCATTAATTGCATGGTAAGTGATGTAGAGCGCGGGTGTGTAGGTAAGTTTGCTATGGTTTTGCTTCTTAAAATAAATGCTCAGACTTTATGTAGGAATAAATAATAATAGTGACGTAAACATATGAGACGCTACAAAAAACAAGTATCCGAATCAAACATTGTGTGTGTATTGTACCTAAATTTCTGCCTCTACTACCATCAAATCTCAAAAACCTAAGTTAGAATTTAAGTATCAGGGTCTTGCTTATCGATTTACGTTGTTCTGTAAATATTTCTTACTAGTTTTTTAACTATAATAAATTCTGTAAAAAAGTTACATAACTGTCAGATTTGTATTTACTGCGTTTGTGATATTACCTTGGTCTATGTTTGATACTTAAGAATATCTGAATCACTTAAGATCGCGTCAAACGCAGCTCAGCTGACACTCGATATTTTGCTTGAATTACATATATATCTCCATGGAAACGTTTGTATGAAATGATTTTATTGATTTTATATTAATAAACGATCCACAAAACGTTTAACAAATGCGCAACCGACGTAGGACTTACTCGGTGGATAGGGAGACTACATAGTGAGTATCGTTTCTTCTCGAACAGGAATGAATGAAATCTCATTTGTGTATCTACACATAAAGTAAGCGATAAATACGTCAAGTGTAGGGGCCAGATGTCAATGAATATATGTATGCAAAGCATTTGCAATATTACTAAGTGCTAATTCATATACGGATCTTTAAACGGATATAAGAATCGGTTCATTGCAATCGAAGTGATACTGAAGATCTTTAGAAAAAGAGAGACAATTAAATTATTTTTTAAAGGATTTCTAATGGAAAGAGTACCAGAATACAGAATCAAATCAATTTGATTTTAATTATGCAATCATATTATACATCAGAATACCCAGAGCCATAATATACAGCATACATGTCGCATCGACTTGTAATTTGGGATAAGTACAAGATAATGTAAGAAAATAATTTCATAAATTTTAATTTATAAGTAACTAACCCACAATGTACATAAAAGTTTTAATATTGCTTGATTAATAATCAACACGTCGAAGTTATTGCGAAGCTTTATAATAAGGGCAACTGGCAGACCGAAATAGAAAATTTGTGACCGCCCTAGTTTCCCTTCGGGAAACTCATCCTTCCTTATGTTTATAATATGAATAATATTCAAATTGTCTTCACAGTTTTAGAAAACCTTTAGTCGTCTGTGAAAGTTTACATCTTTTGTTTACATCATATATTTATTGAACTGAAATGAATAAACGGATGTATAGTCCAAAAAAACTACAGATACTCGTATCTGTAATCAAATAAAAAATGTATGGAATGGAATTAATGAAATATATCTTGACGTTTGTAACTAGTATATAGGACTGAGGTACCTAGGACATAAATTAAAGGTCTCAATTATTTATTCGTTTTTTTTATTGTAAAACTCTTCATAGTAAAACGTAAATGTATACATGAAACGACGCTTTAAGTAAAAGCGTCTTTCTTAGAAATATTTACAGGCTTTTAACTGAGGTACTAACTAACATAAAATAATTCTCTGTTCACATCATGTGCCGCTGTTCATATAATGTAATGCGTGTTTGAATAGATAAAAAATGGATGTCTGACCTTTTTTGCTATGCGAAGGAAATCTTAGAACACGCAGATGCCATTGTCCCGAGTCTATTGTAAACATTTGCGTCCTTGCAGCGGGTGCAGAAGCCAAGCGCGTGAAATACCAGTTCGTATATTATTATCTGCCTACATAAAATTATCTTCCTTATAGATTATGAATTGGTTATGTTTAATCTGTGTAGACAAATTATTATATATGAATTGTAATATAATTACAATTGGAATCGCACAAAATTTTAATTTCATATTGATATTTACTTTTAATATTTACCTCAATTAAAGCATAAGACAAAAATTATTTGAACCTTTTTTATCTGTTCGTTTATGGCACACCACATGGAAAACATTTTTCTATGTGGTATATTGATAATTAATACAAAAAATTATGATCCGTAATTATGAGAATACTTTTTTTTCATAAATATTAAATGGATGCAGTAAAATAAAAATAATTTAGAAAGTATGTAATGACGTTTGTGAATAATTTCTGCGCTGTTTTATTTATTTTTCTTTACCTTTTAAATCTATTAACTTTTCAATTCTGACTCTTTTTATTTTTCTTTCTCTTTCAATGTTGTTAAATTAAAATGCTACGATGTCGTTAGCAAATATTATCGAAATTCGGTAGATATTTGGTTTATTATATAAAATTAACTTAATGGTATCACTAAAGTTTGTTTTATGCAGATTGTTATTGTTCGCTGTATCCGCATGTTCAAAATTTTATCAATAGTTTTAAATTCCAATAACATAAATTTTAAATTCCATATAACATTATCCGTTTATTACTCAAGCTTTAACATTTATTTGCTTAACAGTTTAAGAGCAAAAAAATCATGTTTCCCTATTTAAACAAATATATATAAGTTTTATTTCGAGTACGCAAAGTATCGGTGACAAATGTTTCGTGTTCAATATTTTATATTGTTAATAATCTAACAAACTCATTTTCATTATATTGCTTATTTATTATTGGATGGATAACGTATACCTATCGGTTGTCAATATTTTTGTCGTTTTATTCTGAGATGAGAAACGCTACAAAAAGCCTTAAAAAGGTAGAGGTATTTAAAATTTTTTCACGAAGACCCAACTCGCAAAAAAACGCTGAGGATATATTATTAGCATTCTTATTCGTTTGGCTTGTTGTCTTCCAACGAGCTATACTTTTAATATATCAAATCAGTGATGTAAACAGAAAAACCTGCCTTAAGCATTCAACTAGTTGGTATACATTTCTTTACTTCGCAATGCCTTCGGTTCAGGGCCCTCGTAACGCTAACAGCTAAGATTCGGTGAGATTAGCAGTCATATCCGACAGTGATGGTCAATTATCGTCGTTATTAACGAGTATTTTGTCGAAACGATTGGACTGCATCGTAGTAACAACTTCATTTGTTGTCGAACCTTCCATCGGTTGTTGGTGTATCCACTGGAGCTCGTGACACAGATCGAGTTGGTTACATTCTAAACAAGCACACTTACATATTTCATTGTTTTTATTACAACATGATAGGGTCTAATTAGTTTTAGTTATGGACACGCGAAGCATTGAACGAATTCAATTATACACCGTTAATGATAATAAATAACCAGCGTGGCCGATGATACCTCTTCAAAATTAGTTTTTAAAGTTATTCTATTAGCTAACTTAATTTGTGTCTAAGCATCCGCTATGATTTATTTATTTGATTTCAAAGAAAATCATTTGGATAAGATACGTGCAAATACGTCACACTAAGTCCTCAGACAAGGGCGCTTATCATCAAAGTTACAATTTGCTTTTTGTGTATATAAATTGGGTCACGAATTTTCTATTGGATACTTGATAACGTACAAAGATAATGTGACGATAGGAAAAAGGGTTTGTTGATTTTTTCAAACAAAATATTCGTAAATGTAAAACGCATATATTTATATGTTATAGTTTACATGAAACAGATTTCACTATACTTCGAAAATACTTAAATCTTAAAAAATACTCTGTCAATCGGTGCTTTCGAAGCCGTTATCATACAGCAACGTCGAGATTCGATCACAGCCACTTCATATAAATAATGTAACTAATACAGTCTTAGCGCGGCGCACACGCGTGCACGAGAGATGCGCTCTAGGAGCGGCGGACCCCGCTGTCGATTATAGTCGGAACAGCCTTGACATTTGGCGGCGATGTGTTCGGCTTGCGGACACTAGCCCCATCGGCGGAAGCGGTTGTAGCGCACTACGGGCAGGTACGGGTACCGTGCTGGAACAATCACGTTTTCCAGGTTATACCCACGTCGGGTTCTTACTAGCTCGCCTTCTTCTAGATCCTCTCGTTTCTTCGGAGGCCTCACGATCTTCACTACATTAGATTCTAAAATAACGTTGTCGGCGGCGATCGCTTCCTCGGGCCTCAGCTTGGTCACTAGTTTGGCTTTGCTCTTCTGCCTAGTAAGATAGTCCTCATTGAGCACGTAGTCCAGGAGTTTCGGCACTTGGTAATATCTGGAAGTGTCGATTTCTCTCTCGTAGCCGAGACGGTCGCGGGCCTCGGACAAGGCGAGCGCGGGAACCGCGAGCGCAACGGCTAGCGCGAGATACGCGTTCATGATGCGGCGTGTGTTGAGTGTTTGAACGCGCGCGCTAACAACACATTTTATATAAGTACGAGTATGCGAGCGATCAATACCATTCGTTCCCAATTTGAGTAGATATTTTTTGTATTGATTTAACGGGCGCTCTTGAACTTGCCGGAGTTCGTTCGATGGTGATGCCGACTGGTAGTGAACCGTTGAGATTTCGTTGTGCTCGTTCGTTGTACTTTCCTAGCGAACGACGCATTAAAATAATTACCGAGATCATTATTAAAGCGTACGAACCTTGTACTACTTATATTAACCGAGTTAACCCGGCGTCACTTTTAACGTTACAAGGTAACCATCAGACGAGTGCGGTTAGCTTACCTTACCTATGTTACACCTTGGATCTAATATTCCTGCGTTCGTATTTGTGGCTCGTTAATCATGCGACTATATTTACAAATATGTTTTCCTTTTATTTACAACATACAATTATGCTCATTGCTTACTTCGGAGAGCTTTTTTACATTTTATTTTTACAAACAAATTTAAACGCTTGTGTAACGATGTACATATAACCTAGTCTGGCTTCGCTTTGGAAAACTTAATTTTTATTTTCTGAAATAGTAAGCGCACCAGTGGTGACATACACCTAATCCTATTGGTAAACACCGTATGTACATTCACAAAGTGAAACAGATAATTTCTTCTTAATATAATTGCAGCCTATATTCGTTCGGAATAATGTACATTTTAAATAGTAGTAGAATTTTTAAATTATGTGCCATTGTTTCGGCGAGTACCTTCCGCATACAGAAAAACTCACAAAATTTTTTCCTCTCGTTATAATTTTAGTATAGATTATCAGTAAATGCGTTTAATGGCAACAGATTCACAGAAACAAATTAGTTGGTGATTAATAAAAAACTTCCATGACATTTGTCAAAGAATAAGTAAAGTGTTAATAAAATAAAAATGGCAGGATTGTGTTGTCACTAAGCGCACAGTGACGTCATTTATATTATTTTTAAATAAGTTTGTGTATATTTAAAATATCAAAGATATAAATAATAACACAAACATAAACCTACGATACGCGATATATTATTGTTTTATGTCATCCTGTTTACAAAGCATTTTTAACAGTTTAAGGAACAAATAATTTCTGAAGGAAACAGCGTTGTTTACTCTGGTGAGAGCTTACCTGCTTACGTTTTGAAAACCGTTTTATTTTGTATTTCTCGCATCAAGTGTGTTAAAGCTATTGTAAATTTTACAAACCACAGTAAGAACTGGACTTCTTTATTATCTTATAATTACTTTTATTTGAATGATTAATATGAAAAGCAATTTAAAATAATAATGTTAATTCGTTTCAAAATTAGTAAGAACAAATTATTTTTTCGGTTGAAGTTTTGTAAGCAATGTAGCAATGTACAATCATGGAAAATATCAATAATAATGAAATTTCCAATTTCAAACTATAATAATTACATTTAATTATTCCTTAAATTCGACATAGATAATATCTTCACGGATTTTATGTAAATACTAACAAATGTCCTCCCTTCGCTTCAGAAAAACTACTTCATGCTTGGTAGTAGCATCTGCATTGTTTTAGGACTGGGTTTTTCTGGTTATGTAATTAGAGATAAGTACATATATTAATTTATAACTTTTTTTATTTATGTACGGATTGAAATGAAACGAACTCCAAATATTGAGTGACGCTTAATGAAATGCATTAGTGAAAACCGTAACGAAATCGGATAAGCCGTTTTTGAGATTACAAAATACACATACACAGACAAACACAAAATTCTAATAAACATTGTTTTAAGTTCCACTGCGTTAATAATAGCTTTACTCATATATTCATAATGTACACAAAGTGATCAATTACAATTCTATGTCTACATAGATGGTAAAGCAAACTGGGTATAAAATAGAGAGTACAGTCTATAATTTTATTTTAACATTAATAGAAGCAAGCTGACCAGACCAATCCACCAGACGACCTATTGGACTTGTAACACCTCGTCACAACAACAACAATAGCAATTATTATGGCATGTCATATGCAACACTAGCACGATAACTTGTTGACTGGCCTTCTCATACCGCATTAATAACATTTCACTGTAGGATCTTAGAAAGGTCTTTATTGTTTATTGGCATTACATGATAAAAAATCTTTGTAATTGGACGGTTTTTGATAATAGTAAATAAACGGTGATACCCTCACACTTTCGCACTAGGATTCCTTGTATTGCGGATGGCATGGCACACAGATATACCATTACAAACACCCATGATCCGAGAACAAGCATTTATTAGTCACATAAATGTCTGACCCAGCCGGGATGAACCCGGGACCCTCTCACAGGCAGAGTCACTACCAGTTATCACTACAAACTGGGCTATGGGATCGCGAACACAAATTAAGCGTGTCTTTAACGCATGATATTTGGCGAACGAATGCTTTAGTGGATTACAGTGGAGTGTAGTTTATTAAGTTGATACAGATACTATTTCAAAATTTCTCAACAACCTTAAATTAACTAAGTAAGTAAATTTTACGGTAAGAAAATACTAAAGTTACATAAATATATGCTTTCTAAAATTAACCCTCATAAGATGAAAATTATTGTAGCTAATACTGTTGCTTTTCTAAAGCAATTCCTTTGGTAAACAAAGTGCAGACTGTCATATAAAAAAGGCACAGTATGTAAATAATTCAATGTACAATCATTAAAGAGACGAGTCGTAAAATTATATTATATATAAATGTTCTCCTATCCAATCTTGTAGTGACTCGAGGATAAACATATTTTAGGAAACACAAAATGATATATCTTCTGTGTTATGGTTTAAATTACATTGAAAATATTTGTAACCTTGTAAATTGGAAGCCTTGCGGAATGTGAAATAGATTTGATTAATTTTAATATCAATGAATAATGAAAACACCTAAATCCTTCATCATTGTATAATAACTGAAGATGTAGGATGCAATAGCGTGTAAGTTATTCTGTAATACTAATAGGTGATGAAAATTCCTATTTTACGTTACATTCATGGAAAATGCATTTGCGAATCCCACCCCTTGGAGTGGTTATGCGGAACTTGCGGAATATCCACTAAAACTCAGCGGTCCGCGGCTTTCATCTTCATAATGGAGCGCCAGGGGATCGCTTTCGCATTCTACTGTGACTCCTTGAGAGCTATAGTATCTATATGTAAGCTATTATTCTCCGTCTACATCATGTCTAATATTTAGTGTGGATTGGAATTATGATAGTCGTGAGAAGAAAGACATTCCATTATTTCTACTGGCGTAATGTGCTAGTATTTTATGGGTTTTCGTTGCAGGGTGGGAATAGAAGTATGTATGGTAGTAAATTAACTGTCGTATGTCTATAAATAACAAATAAATAATTACTAAATTTATCTATAAATTACATATATTAAATTCAGACAGTAATATAGATCTTGCTCTTTCGAGTAATGAAAATTCATACACATGATTATATTAATGCTTCAATGTCAACTTCAAAAATCGTAACATTATCTATTCATCACTTAGTTGAAGGTTTACATTTAATTTGTGTACTTTGCATGTCTACCTTAAACTGCTCGTTTACAGACATAGAACACGATTTGTTCAAGAATGTTATTTAAACTGCCACGAATGAGTATTTAACTCGGCAGGATACCTCATGATTATTATAAACGCGTCTTCAGAATTTACTTGGTTGTATATGTTTAGCAAATAACTTGGGTTAACATTTCAATTTATTTGATGGATAGACTCAAAAAAGTTTAAGATATTCGTTAAATTATGTTAAGGTGCGTCATTTAGCTATGAACCCAACATGCAAGATCAGTAATTGAGAACGTAACGTAATATATACATTCTTAGATCAGATCGTGTACTCAAACTATAACTTGGATATAGAGGTTGTCAACAATAATGTATGCAGATAAGAATAGCTTTTGAACCGTTCAGGCGCATAAGTTCTATCTTATACATTTCACGGAGAAGGATAAATAGATTCGAATACCATGGATCTAAATTAATATATAGTTAATAATACTTTCCTAACTTTGCAGTATGTTTCTTTATTATTATGAATACTACATTCTTAATAATGTCAAATGAGTGGTATAATAAAATTTGAGTACTACTGTCGTACCACATTATATTATTATGATACTTTAGAATTGATGCAAATCATAAATGTGTTTGCCTTTTTTATGAATACTATAGGCCTGCGATGTCTTCAGTAGTTTCTGAAGATTAACATTGCCATTACAACTAGTAATTCGCTGAAGAGACTTAGTTCTATTGAAATTAAATAGCGGATTACAACGGGTGAGCCCAAGACGAAAGTCGTGTCATACATTCGTATAACCGGTATTTGACATATGTTGTTGCTAAAATTTCTATCGAACTTGTAGACGAGTTAATGTATTCTGGAAAAGAAACAGAAGCAAATGATCTAAGCAAGTTAATTACAATAAACTTTGTACTTTTAAGATTTACTTATAACATTAGTAACACATTAACCTATCCTCATTATCTTACCGATGAACTTATTTGATAACAGTGGTATTGGTAAATGATAATTTGTAAAGCACGCATCGCTTGCAAATAATTATTTCAACTAACATAATCAATGTTGTGCCCAAAAAAATTTTTGCGAGTTCGTCCTAATTATTAATAAAATTAGCTTAGTAAATTCATATATGCGTGGACTGTTTTAAAAGTAGCAATGTCTTTGGGACCGATTTTCATACGACTTCAGTCCTTTTAAATATTATTTAGTTATAAGATTATGAGGGGTGTATGAATTATTGATGAATGAACGAATAAAATCTGCACATCTAAATGTCTGTTGCTTTAAAGACAATCAAATATAATATTGCTAGTTGGAACGTAAAAAGTATGTAGGTAGTTTATAATATTTAAAAAGTTAATGTATTACGACTGTCAGTAAACTTTAAATCCGTTAAATTTGAATGTTGTAGGTAATATTATTCTAAAGCTATTAAAAATGGAAACAACCATCCACAATTATAACTAGTCTAGTATAAAGTAGGTAGACAGGTTTATGTATATGAAAGTGGACATTCAAGACTGTTCTTCTTTTTACGTAATGTTGTGGCTATGTAAATATTTATAATGTGGAATTCGATAAACAAGTCTCTTTCACCTTATACTTTCGATATTGATACTTTATATTAAATTTTCAATCTCTACCGGTTTTGGAACATTCATTAAGCTAAACATTTTAGATGAAATTTAAGTTGTATCTGTGAAATTTATAAAATAGTCTTACCAGACAGTGAATATCGATAATCTTCTAGCTCAATATAAGTTTGCTTCCATTGTTATCTATAAATAATTTAGGTTCATCTAAAATAATTTTAGGAATAGTCATTGCTATTATTTGAGACGTTGATTCTATTCTTGCTCATGAAAAAGTTGTTTTGGGCGATATTAGATACGAGATCAAATTATAGATATTACGCTTCGGCCACAGTAATGTTGTTGGCTTGTTGGCCACTACGGCTTCGGCAACAGCAATGTCGTTTTTATTTATAACACAAAATAAGATAACTATTCACAATGCATATTTTACGACACTTTACCAAGGACGTTCGGACAAACAAAGATGCTTCCTGGCTTCCGTGTTTGTATTTCGTTCCGTATAATCAAAGCATCATTGTTCGAATATTAATATGTCGTTAGCCAAATCAATCATTGTTTTCCTCTGTGATATTCATACCCGTCACGGTTGTCCCATTTTTGTTAATAACTTTGTAATATAAAACTTATGAAGCCGGTTTATAACAGAGCGAGCGCTTAACTGAAGGGATACTACATATTGATATTTTGACACGTTGTTTTCGATGAGTGGTTTTTTTATTGTCTTCCACAAGGTTAATGCTGAATATCACTGATTAGATTGGGCTGTCGAAAAGACATTTAAGTATTTAAACCTCTTTCGATGATACGTTCTTATAATATTTCGTCTATAGAATCTGTGTACACAGCGCGCCCTCGTATGTTTCACATGTGGCAGGTCATTGCTTCCTCATCGCCGGCACTCATCTCATCGCGATGTCACAGTGCTCATGCTGCGTTGGTTGAATGCATTATTCATAGTACCACGATTTATCCTCCATTATTATCCTTTGTTCTTCGTAATTTCATCCTATATTGCTATCTCAGTGAACATAATTTGCTTTGTGAGTGATAACATCGAGACGAGAGGAATTATAAATTCAATGAAAACAAATCATTTATAATTACATTAGAATAAAACTTGTATGGTCATCGGTCTCGGTTCCGATAAACAGAACACGTCAGCAAAGTACATTTAACGTGAAGTCATATAAACCATTGGCATTAAAGTTTTTTCATATAAATCTTATAAAATCTAAACATTTTATAAAATTAAAGCTTAGAAACTTTTTGTCCTTTGAATGGATTACAATATCTATTTATCACTGATAATCAAATTTAATCGCATATGCTTCTTCGATATTAAGAAATAAGAAACTAAACAATTATAACCATTGAGACGGCTGGTTTTGTAAATTATATTCTCGTTACTTTACTCTTTCTTTGTGTTTCTGTTAAATTTACTAAAACTACTATTGTCAGATGTTCAAGTGTAATCCATAAACAACGTTCAGAAAGCAAGCGTAGTTCCGTAAATTATTGATATTCATTATTTCTATTTTAGATGCCATGGGAATCATCCGAAGAGCAGATGGGCTCACCCCGAGAGATGCGTATTCACGTGCAAAGAGTAATCGCTATTCCTGCACCCCACAACATGTCTCCCCCTCAGGAAACCATGGGACAGTTCGCCCCGCCACCTCCTCCCCCGCAGAACAGTGAGCAAAATGAGGTAATTTTCTAATTACATGATATAGAAGTTAATTTATCTGTTATGAGAGTTAAGTTCAATAGCTGCGTGGGATCTAATAGCGCAAATACAGGAGGGTGCTATTATGTATTCAATGCATTTGAATAACTCTTTTTAACTCTGTCGGTATATTGTATTATTTTAAGTGTTGTCAGTAGGTGTGATATAGTGGTAAAAGAAGCAAAGCGCGCGAATCACGAATTTACGCGAAAAACATTCGATTCCAAAGAGTAGTGTAAAATATTTGCAAAGTCAACGTACTTCTCTCTGCAGTAGATGCAAAAAATAACATGATTTGTCAATGTAAGCTGCGTGTACGGTGTCGAAAAACTTTGATTACCGTAAAATGTCATGTACCGTTAGTAAGTGATTCGCAGTATAATGAATAGATATTGCTGTTCATATTTTCGAATGTTCATTATGACGTATTACGAACTTTAAAATAAGGAGGATGTTCATCGACTTTTCCGATATTTTTGGATTGGTTTATAGGTTTTCGCATGTTTGAGCTGAATAGTGCGACTATACGGTATCCTGAGCTTAGCAGTAGGACGATATGGGTTGTAATGATAATAGGGATGATACCGTACCGCTGAGTATGAAAAACAAATATATATATATAAAAATATAAATAAAATAAAAGTAGTAACAACAGGACATGCAGTGGTCGTTACACGCCATCTGTATCCATTTGCAAGTACTTAATAGAAAATCGAAAGCTTTTAGAAAACCCTCTAATGGTCGTAAATACATTTCAGCCATTAACACTTGAATACATACAAAAATATTAATAGCTACATTAACAGCACATTGGTACTGACTCGTATTTCCTTTGTCTAGTAGTTAAACGTGACCTTTGAACTGTAAACATGTGAACATTGTCCGGTTCTTTATTAATGATGTTTAAATATATTAGTATTCTAGAGGATATGCTGTAGTTAAGGAAGTATTTTTAAGTTATCATGGTCAATTTAAACTTATTATCATACGCAACTTTGGCAATCGCAAAATTTTAATTTTATAATGTTTACTGTTTACTTCTACGGTAAGGTATTTCACAAATATTATTCCATATTTAATATACCTATATCCTGATTGCTCTCGATTTCATACCAGCCGCCATTAATGTAACCGCATAAATATTAAAGCATGCTGTTTACTAATAAGTAAATCCATTGATTTAACAACCGAAAAAAGAGACAGAGAAACTAACCATAATAATTCAAATTTAAATTCGAAATCATTTAATCATGTAGGTGGTACTCTGTAAATAAAATTATGCACGTAATTTTTTGCTTCAATAAAAAAATATCTATATACAATATACGTGTAAAGATGCATGACCACATTCTGAGATACTTAAATATTCTGACATACATAGAATATATAATCACTTTATTCAAAAGCAGAATACGTTAGTCTTAAAAATTGTTATACATATATATTTTCAACCTTAATTTTCTGAGCATTATAATTATCTACCGCTAATGTCACACCAAGTACTTTATACTTTATATTAGCTAACTACTACTCCGATTTAACTCGAACGATTTTATTTGAAAACTAGCAAACGGCCTTCGCTGCGCTTCGGGTGAACTACACCTTCCCTTAAAAAAATTGTACCCGCATTATTATAAATTAATTTATAACTTTTTTATTTATGGACAGATTCCAATGAAAACTTTAAGTATTAAGTGATACTCACTGCAATATTTTAGTAAAAGCCAGAACGAAATCGGTATGGCCGTTTCCGAGTATAGCGCGAATAAACGCACAAACAAAAAATTTATCAATGGTCTTGCGTTCTATTGCTAATAGTTTATAATGGCCCCTAAAATGTTTTCTTCATATATCGTTAATGTACATATAGAAAACGATCAGTTCTAATTTTATTATATGTATATGCATAGTATCTATTCATAGCACATTTAACGTATAATAATAATAATAACTAGCTATTTTCTAAGTGAAATATCAGTCATGTTTTCTGTGTACGCCTTATGGCAATACAAATGTTATGATTTTATTTTTAGTTAGTGAATTGTAAAACACTCAATAAGAATAATAAAGATCTTAAATCATATAATAAAAAGATAGAGAAAAAAAGGGATGCCACCTATTATTAATAAACATATATATATGAACATCTAAAGTTCGAGTTTAGCCTTGTACTAAAACAGTGTTACTCAAAGTCTCTATTAGTAGCAGTTTTAACTTGTTAATTTAGGAATTACTATTTGTATAAATATCTTACATTCCTGAATGGTACATATATTTAATTTATACTTACTACCTATATTATGTGTGACGCAAATAATTTTAGATAAAATAATTAATCGAATACAAAGTTATTAATCCGTAGAAATGAATGCTATTTCGATATCTTTTTGAGTTCGACAGGCAAGTCAGACTGAACATTTTAGTTTAACTTAAGTAATACTCAATCTTGATCTTTGTCAAGATATCATGTGCTCTTAACGGTATTAAAAAAGGATGGCATTG
>DWPT01000416.1:0-24663 GCA_018251895.1 Agathymus mariae mariae
TACTCATTGTTCACCTATCACAGATGTGCAGTAACTTTATTGGGGGTGCCTAATACTTTTGGCCAAGGCTGTATATATTGTGTATGTATCATTCAATCATTCTAATTGACGTAAATCGTTTTATTATATTTGAAAATAAAGTTTTTTTAATTCTACAAAACTTAAAAATATAGCAATTAAATCTTTTTTAGACAGACTTTTAACTTAGTGTAGAAATTTTAAAAATATTTTAGTAAACAATTTGACGGAACTTACGCTGGCACGAAAAAACACACGGACATCTTGAATTTCTTGAACTATGGTATGAGTCGACGTCGGTATTTGACGAAATATCTTCTCTTATTTTTAGCAAAATAATGTTTTGTTACCTCAAATTAGAAACATTAGCCGCGACCCAAGTTATTAAAACACAGTAACCAATAATCAGTGCAATATTTGGAGTTGTCCAATCAGCCCAATCACCAATAAACTGAAAATGCGCCAGTTCCACGATTCGTCCACCGATGACCAGTCACAAGCTTGACGTATATTCGATGTTGCTACATCCTTTTCTTTTTCCGGCACCATGGCCTCATATTTTAGTCATTCGAGAAAATGCTTTATGTTTTAATTTCATTGTACCTTTTTAATTAAAACATTTTTTTTCATCTATCATAATACGAGTTATATTAATGATGATTCTAAAATAATAGAACAATCAAAAGTTCAGTGTTAAATGTTGTACTAACGTAGTAATGGTAACATAGTTTGAAAATAATCAGTGACGTAATCTGACATACAGTACATTTATGACGTTACTGTATCGATTTGGCGTCTATGTTTCTGAATTCTCCGTTATTAAAATGGCGGCCGCGGAGATCCAAATTGTAAATCCGTCTAATTTAGCAAAAATAGAAAGGTTCGTGAAAAAAAAGTATCATTTTGTACATGAATAAAGCTAGTTACGTAAAATCGTATGCGAGTATGAAGTATTTTCTTATAGTTGTAGTGTTTTTAATGATTTGAAGCGTTTGTTTGTATGTGCAATGTTTTTCCAGTTTTCTCAATGATTCGAGCTACAAAGAACTTATCGAAAACTCCTCCACGTTTAACTCGAGGCTATGTGCAGAGAGACGGATGCGAATACCATTTATCGACACGCAAACCGGTAAGTCACTTGTGCATCTTGACATGTTTGGTAGGAAACACCCTTTTATTTGTGAAGACTAGTAGTAGATACCCGGTTTCGAATAAATTTACATAGAATACATGAGTGATATATAAAAAGCTATGAAGTAAACCCTGTTTTATTTCATGCAGTAGCTCAGTAGTTGAGCCGTATTGGGGCGCCCTAGAATACTCCCCCTAATCCCATGCTGGCAGAACGGTGTCGTAAGAGGCGACAGAAGCCAGCCTGCTTGGTGGTAGGGCTTTGTGTAAAGTTTATATTTTCAGTATTATTATTGAGTCGTTAATACCGTTACTGGTATTATTATGTATCCGTGAAGCCTGCCTGACTAGCTACCACCCTCCTGCTCGAGTCAGCCGCCAACAGACTCGTCGTGTTACAGCTGGAGGCTTGAGAGCCAGTACTTTCTTTCTTACCTTCTTCTAATTTCCTGGTCGACAACGCATCAGTGATACGTTTGGTCCATGATGTCCATGGACGACAATGACCACTTACCATCAGGTGGCTCGTCTGCTAGTTTGTGGGGTATTATCATAAAAAATATATATTTTAATAATATAAAATTATAAATACTGTTTTTTTTTAGTAGCTAAACGTTGTATATATTTTAAAAAATAAATGTTATAATATTACAGCATATCAAATAATCAAAATTCAAAATAATAAACTATGTATTTACCGCTGTACAGTAGTAACAGAGAACTTAACCTATGTCCCTTCAATCACCACTAAATCTATATCATTAATTCATAATTTCAAACTATCTACTATATCAAAAAATTTAATCATAACGTTGATTGGTAAAACAAATCATATATGTATTATTTGTACTATGATTTCACCACCAAACGTTGGTAAGATCAGTGTATGGTATGTATGACATGCCAAAATAATTGCTCTTTGACGAAAGAACCCTTAATAACTTTCAAAATAAAAATAAAAATGACTTACTGCCGAATTTGAACCACTGGGCGACAACTACTTGATATGAATACCCGTGATATTTGCTTTCATAAAACGTAACATTATTGTTGTCATTGATTTATAAAATAAAATTCTACTTTTACTATCCAACCATTGCACTACCCAGAACAGAGGCGCTTGCTTCTTGTCCAATAATTATACAAAAACAGTACGAAACACTTATAATCTTGTTCAGTAAGTACTTCAAACCTTTGCAGTTATTTTTTATTTTAGGACACTAAAATACCTCTTATATTGTTTGAATATAAAAGAGACTATAATATATGCTTGCATATGAGTAAGATTATTACGTAATAGGCGCTCCATGTCGTGCGATTTGTCTATAGCGTTGTAAGAAATCTGTTTCTTTAGTGCTAATTAGGAAACTCAATTTAAATGAATATTCTATTTTATTACCACTCTCAGTGTTTGCTCTAGCTAAAATCGTTCTGCAATCGTAGTTCTCACCTCAATTATCACCGTCGCTGCTCCTAACCACACTCCGAATTGTGTTCAATGTTCTGCAAACAGTACTGATTTGTTTGGGTTTGCTATGAAACTTTATAAGGATGTTTCACCAAACTTTATGCATCACTCGTAAAGTCACTGGAATTTTGGCATTACAATAAGGATTTTGATAATGATAGGTGTTATTTAATATATTTATCAATTAAAACTACGTTTTTAAATAATTTGCAATACTAATTTAAAATGTGTTCATCTAAATTCAAATTCTGTTATATCTGTTTGTTGTTGTCGCGCTAAATTCAACATGAGCATGGTCAATTCATATTAGTTTAATAACTTAAATAAACATTATTCACACAAACCGCCCATACCCTGGTCACTCTTTCGAATCATCATAGTTACTATATAACTTCGGTGGCCCCGTAAAGTGTGCAATATGCTACGAACAATAACTGGATACTCGAAGCCTAATAACTTTACTGCGGCAAAATTGATGCAGTGTCCTAATAAACACCATTATATTTGTTGCAATATCGTCTACTGTTGTTCGACACTTGGGGGAGCACGCAAACTGTTGTCGAAGGTCTGGAAACAAATATTAAATTATAATATTATAACCCTACCCAATTATAGAAAATTCTCAAAAGGGGTATTTGGCCGTTTTGGCTGCTAATTATATGATCTTGATAAAATGATATGCTAATTGTAGTGTTTTTATATTCAAGTGTGAGTAGAAATATAGTGTCATCTATTTAAGCTAGGGTAAGACTTATGTCTGTGCGCGGGTAGCGAAGGGTTAGTCTCGTGAGAGCTGCAGGCGATAGTGGACGTACACTAATTATAAAATAACTAATTGTTAACTTAGGTAATTTATGCTCACAATATTAACATTTCAATATTATTTTTTGTTAATATTCATGTATTAAACGCACCGGTCTTTCTCTTCATTTCTGCTCTTTTTCTTCTTTCAATTTCAAACCCGAAAAATTTATTTGTTTTCAGTTTTAATTGCTTATAATAGTATTTGTAATATATATCATAGATTTCCACACGACAGATATTATGAACCACAAATTATCGTTTGGTATCTTACGCGTACAATTCACAATACAACGCGCGCAGCAACAGATCTAAATTATATTAGCTATACAGAATCGCGAGTTGTAAATAGCCCTCAAGATCAGCGCCCCGAAATCCAATCAGCTATTGAATTAGCCCCGGCCGTGTGACGAGAATACGGATTTACCCTATCCTCATGTCAAATGTTTATCTTTCATCTGGCAGCGTTAGTGTAAGTGCGAGTACAGATGGTAATAGAGGAAGACGGCCCGATAGGTCTGCTGAGTTCGCTGTAATCACGGATAATGACCTAATGCCCGTTCAGATTAGACTTTTTTTTGTCAAAGCGCAAAAATATTTGGATGTTTTTATCAAATTATTTTGAGTTGCTTCTTTACTTAATTAGTTTAAACGTAATATGTTTTTTACCTTTGACAACAAAATAAACATGCTAAAAAAATAATAGTTATAGGTTAATATTAAAATCAGAAACGTTATTTTTTATGATAATAGCTTATAGACGAACAGACGAGCCACCTAATGGTAAGTGGTCACCATCGCCCATGGACTTCATCAAGACCAAAGGTATCAATCGCTGATGTGTTGTCGGCCAGGAAAAGAGAAGGTAAAAAAGATAGTACTGGCTCTGAGAAGCCCCCAGCCGGAACACGACGAGTCGTTTGGCGGCTGACTCGAGCAACAGAGTGGTAACTAGCCAGGCGGGCTTCACAGCAAAATAATAATACCAATATTCTAGACCGCCACAATACGGCCGAAAAAAAATTGTGTTAAATGATAACTAGAAAAATACTAAAAGGTGCTTTTGCTATGAAAATCCACATACAAATGGTTTTAATTAAATATACAATAATTTTTTAATTGTATCGTTTTAAATGTAGCTTTATTAATTACTAGCGGCTACATATATCATTACATATATATATGCATATGTTTATTAATAATATATATGATAGCCTATGTCTATCCGTAATAACTAACCTTTCAAATGGTAAAATAATTTTGAGAAAGATGCCGTGGATCCCGAGTTTACACTCATATATATACATATATACAAACTCACAAAATCGTATCCTCCCTTTGTAATATTGGCCTACGTTAAAAAAAATACCTTTGATATTTCATATTTTTGACCTTGCTTGGTCTTTGATTTCAGTTTACTGCCATATTTTATGATGTAAAATCTCCCTGTAAGGAAACATATTTCCTTTCATGTCGGATACAATTATAATACGGAGCTGTTCTACATATTTCATAGCGCGCTTCAGTGTATCTTGAAGTAATAACGGTGGCTTCGGAAGCAAACCATACATATTTTCCGGGGTTCAGCTGAACAGCGACCTTCGGTGGACAATATTTTGCCCGACTCCCGCGATATCGGTTTATTCAAATGCTCCATGTCCGACCCGAGCTCAAAGAATCAACCTGCATAATATTATACATATTGAAATTCTTCCACCCTCAAATAACCTCCGTATATTATTCTATGAATAAGTTTATGGAACGCGATGCAAATGCTTACTACTAACATGGTCGTATTATACATATTTGTATCTCTTACTACTAATAACAGGGCGTATTCGTTCAACAAATATTTGTCAACGCCAAAAAAAGTAAGAACGTAAAAAACGATTTCGCACTACATTGTTTCAAATTTATGCTTTTCTTAGTGATTAAGGTCAAAAGGCAGCCTTTGTTCGATAAAAGTCGTAAAAATATTCTTGAAGAAGCCATAGCATGTAGCATGCCCCGTCTTTGGGGAATCAAGATTCTATTCCGCGCGACATCAAAAAAATATGGATAAAATCTTTGGTATTTTGTTATAATACCACATATAAATTTTATAACATATTCCAAATTTTGTACAACAGGTTATTTAATTGGGTTTGAAATATAAATATGAATTATTATTATTATTTTACGTCAATTGTTATCTTGTTAAGTACGAGTCTAAATTATATAAAGAGCGCCATGGAACACAGACAATAAATGTAATTAAATAAAGCTATTTCTTGAAACTTAAAAATAATAGTGAAATAACTTAAAAATAAAAGATTTTTTAGTTTTAATCTTTATTAAACCGGTTTACCACGGTTACCGTTTCGTAACTTCACCTTCTTATCTAAGACTAAAACGGGTTATTACAGATATAATGATGAAAAATTATGATATCTACAATTAAACCAACTCCATATCGGTTCAACATCTTCTAAATAAGAAAATGAGACTATAGGTTTCTTACGTTTTAATTGCGTCAATATATTATTAAATATAATTAAATCGCAGTCAAGATATTTTCGATAAACTGGGAAAAGTTAAAGAAATATTGAGTGTATCGACTTTAACAATAGTTATTATCCTTAAATAAAATAAAAAACTACAAAAATTTGTGTCCAATAGTTTTTTTTATAAAAAGCATTTACTCAGTGCACTTAACTACTCCGGACTACCTCTCCACCCACATAATAGACAGAGCAAAGCTGAGAATATGTGACTTTTTATCTTATCTATCAGTATAGACTTGCCATTGTAAACAAAATAACCGTTCAGCAAAATATACCTTTGCCTAAAATAAAACCTATCTTTCGAGTACACGTTTTGCTTAAAATTGTCACAAAAAATCTTTAATCCCTGCCTAACTGTACTGAAAACGAACGTACCTATAAGCCTATGTCAACTACGTTTTTGATTTTTGAAACATCGATTCACATTTCTCCGATGGAGTAACAAAAGCCATTCGGATTAAAACATATACGGCCAGATCAAAGCCGTGGACGCCACAGTGACTAGTTCAAAGCAAAATTTTATTGCGAACATTTACATTTTTATTGGCATGCTAGAACACCGCCTGCCGGCTGCGCCCTGAAACGTAAGTGATTTTGAATTTTCTGATCTGTATTTTATTATCTAATTTTATGTGTGTTCAATATGACTACAGATTACCATAAGAAAAACATTTTGATCACGTTCGTACATTTGGTTCAAAAATATACACGAGAACAATCTTATCATTCGTGTTTGATGTAATAATAACAGATGTGATAAACCGAAATATTGCGTGCATTAGTTTGTTGACAAAATTACTTAATATGCGAACGATTGTTGACGTTCTGAAGGTCTCTGCTTGAGGCGTTGTTAGCTGGACAGCTTGCGTCAATTGTAAGTGATTTAGTTACGGAACTTCGGACGCGGTCGGTCGTGAAACGGATGATTGCTAATGGGACAATGTCTTCATCGTTTCCCCACTTCGCATGGCATCTCCGTCGATAAAATCTATCCCTTATCATTAAATAAGTCGTTAGGCCGTGTCAGAGGCCTTCGGACAGCATAAAATCTTTCGAAACTTGGATTGGAGTCTTTTACTTAGCAACAATGGAACAACGTCGAAAACAATGCTTTTTGCCTATTAATAACGACTTGAGACCATTACTCTAAGTTGAATGGGTTGATATTAAAGTAATTTTTTAATCTAATACCTACTCACAAAACAAAATGTATTAATTTGATGTTTAAATAATTTCATTAAATACCAAATTTTGTAAGATTTTTTTTTATGTTAATAGTCGAGAAACGCACAGAAGAGCACCTGATGGTAAGCGGTCACCGTCACCCACGGACATCAGCAGACCAAGGGTACCAATTAATTCTCAATTGTAATATACGAGATCAAGTACGTCAAATACAAATCAGCGAATCAAAGTATACCTAATATTCAGGTCGGAAATATTAAATTACATCTAAAGGTTGTTCTTGTAAAATTTGGCAATTTGAAATGTTATTTACATAATTTTGAACAGAGAAAACCACATCAAAATCGGATCAGCAGTTTTATAAGTAACGAATAAACATGCAATCAGAAAAATTAAATTAAAAATAAATGGTATGTGAAGATATACACAACAGCACAACAGATTTTAATCGTCTTTAATGTATTATTTGGCCGAATTGGGGCGGCCTAGAATACTCCCCCTAAACTTATGCTGGCAAAACAGAGTGTCGTAACAGACGACAGACGCCAGCCTGGTTGGTGGTAGTGCTTCGCTTAAGAATTATATTATCAATATTATTATTAAGTCGTTAATATTATTATTGGTATTATCATCTTTCCGTGAAGCCAGGCCTGGTTAGCTACCACTCTCCTGCTTGAGTCAGCCACCAAACGACTCATCGTGTTCCGGCTAGATACCTTTGGTCTTGCTGATGTCCATATGAGCGACGGTGACCACTTACCATCAGGTGGCTCGTCTACTCATTTATCGGCTATTAACTTAAAAAATAAATGTCCAAAAACCACCGAATAACACATTTATTAACCTTGTCCGATTTAGAAATCATTAACCTTATATTGACGAATAGACCACAATTTATTCAATACATCTAAACATTCCCCATGAATCACTGTATCAATTGATAGCAACAGAATGAAATACCTTGCAGTAGTTTGTGCGATTATCGCTTTCAGACAGTTTAACTAAAAATATTGTTTTTACTTTAAAGTTATTGTATATATAGATATTATTATTATTAGGTGATAAAAACACTTCACGAATATTTTATAATGCCAAAGTTGACCTTTGATGGAAAAGCAGATATGAGTTATTGGCGTGTGTATTGGAAAACTGTTGAGGATAAAATCTTTATGGAAGAACCATTAGGTTAGAAAGCTATTGTTTGTGCTGTCTGGAAGGCATGTTTGGGCCGTTCGTGATTGATTCTACTGTAATTTCCATACGCGTGCTTCGTTCGTATTAGCAATATTACATTCACCAGTTTTAGATAAACCATTCTACCCTCTCCTTCTTCTTTTAAATCACGCGCTAAAGGGGAACTCGTCATATTTCATGGAGGTCTCGTTTATTTGGTCGTGTTTGTAGGACTACCTATACAATTGTACACCAAGGCGACCTCGCGGCGCCTGTCGAGTCACGCACATATATGTTTTGTAAAGCTTAAAGTATAGCTATTTATTTTATTATGTTTTATTAATATCCAATTCGGTAAATCGCAACCGCAATCGGTAACTGCACTTTGAAAAAAATCCTATTTACACGCTAAAAAGATATTGTAATTATTATCTCTGTACCAGAAACGTTGTGGACAAATGTATTACTTTGAAATAAAAAACTTCATGGTAGCGACATCTATCTGTTCTTTTGTAAATCATAATTTCTAAAACTGTAACAAAGAGGGCGTTATCAAATTTTTCCCACTTTGACAGTAATTTAAATTCTAAATATTACAAATTTTATTATTAACTCGTATCTGATGGTGATGCCTTCAGGGTTAAGGATATCCATGGCTGGTGGAAACATTTATCAATTAACTTGAATAATCGGTTGTCGATTATTGATATAACACGTATCGATACGTCTGTAGATCATAAGTTATATAGAATTTTAAACCGTAGCTAGACGATTGTTCACATTGGCTTACAGCGTGAAAATTTAAATTTGTGAAAGACTGGGAAATTTTTATCAATGAAAGTAGACTTTTTCATTATTATAGCATTATTGTCGTACGTTGGTAACACGAAATAAGTTGTCGATTTAAGGAACATTATTTCGTTACTAATGGAGTTTGAACATTTGGTTCTTATAAAATAAAATATATATAGGTACACACGAACATAACTAACACATATATAACATAATATAATAACAATTCTTAACTTTTTGAAGATGGCTAAACAAATTGTCTGCTCTGTAACCGATTTCCAATAACATTTTAACCTTATTTTACAGATACCCATGGATTGCAGCCCTCTATCAATCCACAATATAGCAGCGTAGTGGTTTATACTCTTAGCTTCCTAAATTACGAGAATTGGGTATCTTATTAAAGTTTTAAACCTAGTGATATTATACACAAATGTGATTTTGTTCATGTTTGTTCCTCAATCACGCAAAAGCCACTGAACGGATTTACGACTTTTGTATAGTGCAATTTGTATAATCCGTAGATAAGGTATGTCTAGGCATTTCTAAATGTTATGATCTGTATATTTAGATATAGTAATAGTGGAATATTCAAAACAGACATACGATGTATAAAAACTATCGATCAACTAATTTTTAACAAAGACTAACATCTTAATATTACTTAAATCCACTGGTGATCGATGTAATTGTCCAAAGCTGCATTGCAGTCAAATCTAGTTGCGCTATAATTTTTTATTTAATACGATGTGTTATGCATTTACATTCGTCTGTCGTGACTCTCAACAGTACGATTAGATGTGAAAACACGGCTGAATTCATCGTCTCCAAACACGATAATCACTAATGACGTAAATGTGGAAAAATCCCAAATTATTACCCGTCGCACAGTAAATACGTGACATGGGCCAGCGAAGTAATTAGGAGCGGTGTCAGTAACAACGCCGCACAATTACCGTATAAAAATATGACATGGCACTCGCACCTTGAGCAATCAACTTGATACATAGTTCTGTACGTGCCTTCATGGCCAAGGGAGAAACTACAGAGTTAATAAAAACAGTTGCTTTATGTCGTAATTAATATCATATGTTATTAATGAAGTCTTAGATCTTTGCAACAAAATCCGTTTTTTTTTTGTGAAATCCGACTCAGTCACGCGTAGTGAAGGATTCCGTTGTTCCAGAAATATTTTTAGTTTTCTGTGGAAATTTTAAACTTGTGTTTTTCTATAAACTATAAATAAGTCTATATAGATTTTCTTTTCTTAAAATGTTACGCTCCATCATTTCAGAAAATTTTCGTGCTTTTTCTCGATTATCTTTCAAAATACACATGTTGCACGACTCGCATCAATCGTATTTTTTCCTCTATTGATCAAAATTTGTTTATTTAAGGTATTTATTAAAAACTTCATTTTACCCTACTGTAGTAATAGTTACGTTGGAATTGACGATGGAAACCTTCTCTACCAGTTCTTTAAAAGAACAGAAAGATATTATTACACTGCTAGGTTTTCGAATCATAACGCAAACTACATATGTTTCACCGGTCAAATTTGATGGAGTACGAGAAAATATTGACAAGCGGACACAGATAAACGAAAGGTCCTATAAATGTTTTGTTTTTTATAGTATGAACGTAATCTGATTTATAAACTTTTGTATTTTATTTTTGTTGCTACCTTTCCCATAATAATGACAACTTGTACAAACTTTTATATTTTATTTCAATCACAGAGACGGTACGTAGGTATTCTCTTAATATTAATTACAACTTATTTATTTCGTAATAACTTAGACCATTCCAAAAATGAATACAGATCACTAAACAATAACAGATTGACACAGATGTTACCCTCAGAATCTTATATTCTTCTTTCTTCCAATCTAATATTTATAGTGCCCTCAATTAACCAGACATAATGTGAAAATAATGCCATTATGCAAACACTTACTTAAAATTATATACAAACAAACAAAGGCATGATAACAATTAGAGATTTAAGCACTAAGATAATTGATATTTATATTTGAATTGATAACCATCCAGTCGGTATGGATTACGATGTCAGAAAATTTTTTTACCACAAAAACAAACCATACATTTTAAAAACCAAAAGTGTGTTAAGGTTCTGTTATATATTCAAATTACTTAATTTTTTAATATGTTCATGCCAAATTCTTTTTTACAATGGTTCATATATGTGCAATTTAACATCTACTCAACACTCATAGTTGCTATTGTTATTTAGTATAAAAATATCACTAGGTCTCTGTTTGCCAGCGACAACCTTAAAAGCTATTAACGAATCTCCATGCAGCTTAATAAAAGATGATTAATTAAGGTTTAAGAGTAGTAAAAATTACGTTTAATTTAAGAGGGTAAATATGTAAAAATTACTTAACGCTCGACAAACCTTAACGATTGTTATTTGTAAACGTCTGTAATCAAATGTGATCTGAAGTTAAAAAATGGATATTTTGCAATAAAGAAGCATTTTTGCTTAACAAAAAATATTTCTTCAATTTGTTGAACGATATTTAGCTATGTCAATATCGCTCACGATTCCATATGCAACCCCTAACACCTTAATATACGACCTCTTATAAAAACAAAGTTAAAAGACCAGACAATTAACTACAAATTTAATATATAAAAGCATTTGGAAATTAATTTGTAGATGTCCGTCAGACACGTCTGGTAAATAATATGTCAAACATGTATCAAATTTAAAATCAATGCTTTAGACAAGATTCTTAAATAACTCCGTCAAAAACAGGAAATTTTATTACTAGATAACCTAGGCAATCATGTCTGAAGAACGTCCGTTGTACCTCATATCAACGTTCGAATATTATTGCTATTTATGTAAAAATCTTCGATAATTGTATTCAGCCGTAAACAAAATTTTATGTATAATTAACTCCCATTCCAAACTTAACTTGTCATCACCATCAGTATACCAGTCCGCTGGTGGACAAGGGCCTCTCCTAAGACTGCCAATTGTAATGTAATGTATATTGAAATATTGATTATTTTGTGTTGCTTTCACTGTGGTGTCTGTGTTTATATACCGAGGCCATTTTCAATGTGTCGTATTCTTTGTATAATTAAAAATCTTATATATTTTATAACGGCTTGGTGTATGTTAATTTACTATGCGCCAAGACCGTCAAAAGCGTATGTCACACTGGACGCAGTCAACGGGGCACTGGTGGTCGGGCGGCGTCGGCGGCAATCGCGAGCAGTCAGCCTAGTGACGGACGCGCAATCGATGGATCGATAATAGTGATGTGCGCGCCCCGCGTTGTTAAGATAATGTCTTTAACCGTATATGTACCGATATTTCTGTTAAGCACTGTGACACACCAATAGTGAAAATACTAGGAATAATGTTAAACTAATGACTCAAGATCACTAAAAAGTAGATAAATTTCAAAAAAGAATACTTAAACATGAGTTCAATACTCAATCATACACAGTAAGTGCAGTAAAACTGAAAGCAAAAAAATATTCTTGAGATTTTCCTACCGTTTCTGATGGTAAATATTTTCTGGAGCTACTATTTTAGTTTCACGTTCGAAAAGTGTTTTATAAAAACGATTATTACATGTTTTGTTATTTATGTTTATTATATTATGTTTGTATTTTTGGACAAGATACCGGTATCGGCAATTAAAACTATCGGGGTGCAAGGAGTCGATCTATCCTTAAAACCTAACCGACCTTCCTACTTGTGCAATAATTGAATAAGAAAATTTAGAAGTATTCTAAAGACGATCGCCCTTCATAACACCCTACACTTAACATCCAAATGGGATTCACAATATGCTTAAAGAAATCTACCTCTCAAGCGAATATCCTACTATCTGTCAAATGCCCAAAACCGTACAGTAAACTATAAAGCCTCATAAACATACGTATATTTTAAACGGTCGATATATTTTTTCTAATATCAACAACGTATACATTAGGTATTCCGCAGTTTGCTTTAGACATGGAGGGCGTTAGGAAAGGCGAGACGTCAGCGGGGGTAGTAAGCCTTATTTGAGCCGAGCGAGCGTGACGAGAAACTGGAAACGAGAGCTGTATGTTGCGGCGCGTCGCCCGAATTCTCATCAAATCATCCCGCGACAATGTCGGCGCAAATCCCTACACGGGATCAACAGCATTAAAGCCAAATTGAAGTTAGGGACACATCCTTATTATAATTTGTATCACGGGCATGCACCGCAAACAGAAACTCCAATTAAATTTAAACAAACATGAGCATCCCTCAGATCGAATCAAATATATTAAATTAAGGAAGAAAAGTTGTTGAAACACCTGCCAGTCGCAAGCTAATACAACGACATTATCTCAATGGATAAAAAGCGACTGAATAACGCAAGGAGATTTTCCAAAGTCGGTGTTGTCCTAGCGAATCATTAATTTTAATTCGTACCCCGTGACGCGCTCACACTAATGAATTATTGGGAATCGCTGGAGTGTCCCCCTCATGCTCCGTGACTTCCTACAATTTTTCTTTGGGACTTAGCATAATGTAAAAAAATGTTGCGCGATCTCCCTGCATACTAATTGCTTGTTGTGTCGTCTCCTAAGTAGCTACGGGACAACTCGCCGCGAACTTTGGCTACGATGACAAGATTAGCAACTTTTATTCCCATCGATCACTTAACACTTGTCGTTTTTTAAAAACTTCATTTTCAATCCTCCTCTAATCTTTTCCCTCTGTAAACCGAACATCATCCCGAAAAATGTCGAAGACGACATTAGCACTGACCAAATTTGGTGAACAAGGAACTCCTTGAAAGACTGCTTGGTTACTCTACACCAATTTTTTAATAAGTTAATGGAGCCTCATTCATATTCTAGCTAAAATTGAGGTAGATGGAGTCCGCGGTTGAGTAAGGAATATCAATCATTTTATTTTACTTTTTATTTTCAAACTCGTGTTTGTGAAAGACAAGAACAAAGTATCTATAGAATGGCGTTTCTTCGTTACGAAATGTCTGTCGAATCAAGCAATCAATTTTTAAACCGTTGAGAAAATCAGAGCGCACTCGTGAATCGTCCCGCTGGGTGTCGCGTGTGTACGTGTGAACGCCGCCTTTGCGTGTCCGCGAGTCCGGGGCAAGGAAACTTGTATTTTTTAAACTTTTGCCTTCACGTAAGCCGGGGGCACGAAAGTTACAATTGTATTCTCCCTCCACCCCCTTCAATATGTGACCTGCTTATTTATTGGAGAGGCGTCGGCGGGGTTCTCAGACAATATGTCGAGTGTCGCGCAACGCACAAGAACCGACAAGTTAAACAAAACACAATTTACCCCTACGTAGAAAGTGAACTCGTTGATTTATTATGTTTAAGCCTACTTCAACTAGCTTAAACCTCACGTTTCACAGTATCCAATTGTATGCATCTGTTGCTGTTGAGGTGTCCAAAAGGTGGACCAACCTTCATTTACTGTTATACAGCCTTCTCAACGGCTCACTGTACAAGTTTGTCTTCATACTTCAGAACCACACTACGCAAGCGAGGATCGATGAAAGTATTAGTGGCCAACAACACTTGATCGACATACCGAATCCAACGCAAAAAAATTGTATACTATTAACTTATGACCATACATAAAAAATATATAATTCCGATTCGAGAACGTCCTCTTTGAAAAATGCTAATATAAACGTAACACATAATTGAATTTGAGTTTTGGTACAATCTGAAGTTATCCATAAATATTCGTAGGTAACAAAACAGTTACCAACAACTGGCTTTAATTTATAGGAAACCCCATTTAAGTCTCGCAACGTACGTTGTGGCACTCGACATTCAAGTCGCAGTCTTCATCAACCGACAGACAAGTCCCACCAGCATGATCCCAGCGGATGCGCAGTAGGTAATGATCAATATTGGAACACGATTGGCATCTAACTCAATTACACCGAGATTCTCAAGCCACGTCGATGAGCAAGAATTGGTATCTATTATGTATCAGACGTTACAGATTTCCCGTTTTCCATGAACTGAATAGGACAAAAGAAGCATTACAATCACTAGAGATAAAGTAAAATCCTTATCTGTTCGAACGCGATAATCTCAAAAACTATTCTATGTATTTTCAAACGATTTATTTCAGTTAATAAATTGATTTTAGTAAATTGTATCTAATAAAAATATCCTTATCCATAAATTATTTAGAATACATAAAACTCTGTACTCGTATATTACGCATGTATCCTGCGATAATGCACACGGTGTATCCATGGCGGAGTTATAAATATGATACATATTTATGTATTGCGACCACTTGCCGCTATTTGTTGAAAACAATTCATAAGTAACGGAACTACAGAACGACATTTTTGAAAATTTTATTCATTAACATAAAACTTAATTTCAATTTAAGACACGTATTGTTTGTATTCATTATATTCAACTCAATTTAGAACCGAAACAGAACTTTAAATTTCATTAATTATCTCTAAAATCCCAATTACAAATCAACAAGAAAGAGGGAGAGTAAATCCATCGAAACCAAAATGCCTTATGCATTTAACTTTCGGCGTTGTTTTACGGAATACTGAAATTTAAATACAGAATCCATTTTGTGTTCAAATGAGTTTTTGGAATAGCCAATTAGTTGTTAGCGCCCGGCCGCCCTCATTTTGTTTCATTAGGCTGTATGGTTTCTCAAATATCTGAGCCGCTCCAAAATATATATCTTGGTTGCTTTTTCACTTTCTTCGAGAGTCTACCCTTGCAGAAGTGTTGAATCTACTTCAAAAATGCCATAACTGATACACCTTTGCGCCAGTCTCCTCCAATATTGTACAAACCTTTGAAAATCTTTTGAAAAACTCTCGAATAGCTAATACTAACAAATGTTGTTAGTGATATTTCCTTCACTGAAGCTTAGTGGTTAATGGCTGAGTCTTACTTCAACATTATACATAAAAAACACTAATATTGTTTCCAATATCTATCAAGCCACAAAAATATCAAACAAGAACCATAAAATCTTCTAACTCAAATTAATATAACTAAATAATTTTCTTCCTACTGAATTAAAAGCACACTGTAATGCGTTTAAATTAAATATTTCTTTAAACACACGGCTTATTTAGTTTACAGAAGTTGTCATATGTAAAATACTTTTGGTGAATATGTTGGTTTACAAGACTAATGAAAAATTTGTATAAACTCATATTATATACAATTTAAATATTGATGCGTTGTCATTAACTGTGAACACAACTCTTACACTGAGCAATTCCTTTCTTATTTCATAGCGCAATCTTCCCGGCTTCTTATCTCCCAGGGAACATATCTTGCCCCCGCTTTCGAGGAAAATCATCCAATATAAAATCGGTTTAATTTGCGCCTTTCGCACTCAATGGGATGGAATAATATCAGGCAATTTGGTTACCGCCAGCATAAATATGGCGGGCCGCGCTGTAATTGTAACGCGAGCAATTCGCGCCTCGTAACGACCGCAGTGAGAAAACTTCCCAAGTTTGTAAGCAGGATGGCCGGCCCTAGGACAGCGGATAAAGGGAGTAGATTGCTAAAAACACGTCCGCGCTATCGCTTGTTCCTGAGGAGAGGTGGTGAACGGCGCTTTTAATGTTAAAAAAAATTACCACAATAAACAATTACTTTGCACAGTTCAGTGCAACGGAACGGAAGGTCCTAGGTTCCATTGTCATTATACATTAGATAATAAAAAAACTTGTAGCTAGGAAGACTTCTTTAAAAAGGAAAAATGTAACTTTGTAAATCACTCGAAAATTATTGAAATGATATCATGGCACTGAACAATTCAAGTTCAAATTCAAAACTATACAATCGTTTCGGTATTTTGTAAATACACTCACGCTACATGCGTTTTGTGCTTTTCTACCTTCAAATATTTCTAAAATGATAACATGTGTCAACTAATATGAAATTTACAAAACGGCTTATAAAAATATCTGATGATTGCCGAAGCGAAGCAACGACAGGTTAATATTAGATGTTACATAGTTCAGATAACTATTTTTGCTTACATACAGTTTAAATATAAATTATTGAGGCCACAACCGTTTTATACATTCCAACTATAGCGACGAACAACCACCACAATTAGCTCATAGCTGTAAACACTGAGAGAAACAGCAGCATGGCGGGCAATAAAATTTTACACATACCCAACCGCATACTAAACATGTTTATGTTTCGTGAAACATCTACCATTCAAATAAAACCATAAAATTATAATCGTAGAAATACGTGAACAAGTACTCCTCTTTGTTATTAACAAGAATATTAATTTGCATGTATGTCTGTCTGAAACAGTCCAGCCGGGCAACTGTAAACAAATGCGGACCCAGATTTGCACGAAAGTAATTACGCGCAACTCTTACTTTGCCTGGCGTAATAGAATAACGAAATGTCATTTTCTTTTGGCCGGTCCCTTCCGTGGCTCATGCGGGGAATGCAAAGTTCCTGAAATTAGACTGAATGAACCTGAGCTGTAATTAAAACCGGGCACCGACGGCTGGAGATACCACCGCCCATCTTTCTTGCCTGCCCACGAATTAAACACCAAATTACTTTGGTAATGCGAAATATATATTCTTGGTCTATCTGGGTTTAATGTAAATCACTTTCATTGCCCTGATATTCGCTGGTTTGCCGTAATCTTCCTTTAATGTACAATGGACCTTGAGTATGTTAAATACAGTATACTTATTGGTTTTGTATTCTTAAAAATATCTACATAACATCACACCATGCGTAATTTGTTGTTTATTTAGTTAACATAAAAGTTTTAGATTAACATTAAAATCGAAGCCAACATGCATATGTTCTGTTTTCCACAAATTTTTAGTATCTTTATATTTTTTATTTGTATAATAAATATATGATTATTATTCTTATGATAATCGATATTGAAACCAAGAGTTTCCTTTATGCACTCTTTGGGGTAGTATTTTTTTTCCATATTCAAGCGACACTAAACGGAAAGTATAGAAACAAACCTTTTCTACACTTTCCGTTCCCATTTCCCAAATCGGTTCATAAGGTACGGAGTCCTAATGAAATGTAATTTTAATGAGTTCTACTGAATGAAACTAAAAAAAAAATCCATTCTTGCTTCAATATTTTACTACATTTATTCATCCAATTTTGTATTCGGATTACGAACACAAAGCGCTCCCACAAGCACGTATACTGGAATTTCCTATTTACTAAATATAAAGTTTGCTGTTAGTAACAAGTTAATTGTCATATACAGTTCCTAGTGACGTAAAGGGCGTAGACGAGCGAGTCGACAATCAAGCGACGCAACAGTTTAACTATAATACCTAACAGCGCTCGACCACTTCCGTCTGCTTCTAACCAAACTCAAACTCTCCTCGATTGCTCTAGGGAAGCCTGCGCGGCTGTATTTTCCATCGATAATAAAGTAAAATATTCAATGCTAAAATTATGTTGTAACTATTCAGTTTTAGAGTACCTTTATCATTATATACTGTTTACCGACGCCCAGCTAATAGCTGAGACTAGAAGCTTCAGGTTTTGGCGATTTTGAGGTAGACATTAAATGTAGAAGCAATAAAATGGATAAAAGGATTTTTCTTGAAAATCCGTTATTTTTCCTACTAAATTCAAATAAAATAGAATTTTCAGATATGGTTAAAAATAATAATATGTTGTCTGCGCCCCAGTGGCATCCAAAATGTATCCAGGCATCATAATGATGACACTTTCTAAAAGATATATGGTAATTCCATTAACAGATGGATAAGTAATTATAATGGTAAGGTCAAGATTCTGGTGACAGTTGATTTTATAAATAACTGTATTACACTACGTTGATTTTATTCGATTGCAATAAAAGTTTGCTAATTGTCCTACTTGTATCAGTCATGAAATGCGTTTCGGTTGCAATATTGGAAAGCCAATTAAAACAGGTTCCCCGTTATCTTCTTGGCTAGCAACGCTTGGATACTTGGTGTACGTCAAATCTGTTCTAGAAATTAACATGTAGAACTTTTAACTGTTTATACATAATCATTCATCATTCAACTCTAATCTACAGTATGAAACAAAGTTTTTCCGTCAATTTAAACGCTAGAATCCAAAAACTACCTCACTAATTTTCATTAAATTTTTGCTTATAGATAGAGTGATTCACGAAAGAAGTTTAAGCATATGGCTTTAATATGCAAAATTGATGAAGACCTCAAATTAAAACGAGTGACACTGATTTAGGTAAATTAGAACTTTACACTAAACATTGACAAATTGTATAGAAATTATTATTCATAATAATTTTATTATGTTCATGTGATTAACAAAATTACCCAAAGTTGTTGTTAAATGGTTTGAGCATTTTTTATTTAAATTATTTTTATCGATATTATCGATAACTTTCACCACCACTAGTTTACAAGCAGCTGATTACTTTAATAACAACCGACGCAAATGTTCAAAACCGAACCAAGTTCGAGATAACATAATTAAGGGCTAGGTCCAAGTAAATATCAACCTCGCGATCCTTCTACCCAAGCACAATTCAGAAAGTTTTCTTTGGAATTTCTCGAACTTTTAATTTAATAAGGTAAAGTCCGGTTTTAATAAAAAATATAACTTCAATAAATAAATTTAAAAAACATCTATAATCGAATTAATCATTTATATGGTTAAGACGCCATAAGTCGCGAGTACCACGTGCCATTTTAGGCTGCTAAAGCTTTGACAAGGCATTTGGTATTATGACTATTAATGTGCAAAGGTTACAATTTTGAACAATTTTAACAAAATTTAACGATTTTAACCACTTTGAATCAACTGGCTTCTCTGCCAGTCTATTGATTGTAAATATAAAAAAAGACGACTTCACAAACGTTGGGCTGCTATATACATGTAAGTATTATCCAGTTTGAAATCGGTTAATAAATAAATAATTAAAGATTTTGGTAATAACTTGACTACAGCGCCGCCTTTCGGATCATCTATAAACTATAAACTATGCCCATTAAAAACGATTATATTATGTGAATATGATTCATTATCAAGTCGTTCAATAATTATACAATCCCTAACGCGCGCACCGAGAGTTACTATTACTTATTGACTGATTATACGATATACACATTATTCTAAAATACATTTAAATATGAATGAATGAGAATACCTAGTTATATTCGTATTTTAAAATGTCCTTCATACACGTTCCTTATTCAAATTCCACAACTTGCTCTTGAAACCTTGAGTGGTTTGTCGTTGCACATGATTGTTATGTAACAAATTGTATTGAATGTTTAAACTTAAGGACATTTGCGGGATGCAAAATAACTTATAAAATTGAGTTGTCGTAGAACGACCGGCGTGTGAACTAGTAGCAAAACTACATTTCCCAAGTTGGTAACGCGGGCAATCGAAAAATAGAAAGTTCTTCTCGGAGCCAGATCGAGAATAACAGTGTAACTGGCATTCTTCATGAAGTTTAGGTGAGAGTTTCTTCTTCAAGAAATTTATTCAATTCAGTTTGTTTTGGATGATCCTCTTGTTTTTCCGACGCGTAATTTGTCTGAATTTGTCGCTGCGTTGTCATTTTTATTTACATCATTCCCTCACTCCCTCCTCTTCGTGTTTCCGTTACAGGAGTCTAATAAACGAAACCAAGTACAATGCATGTTTTAAATAAACGATTTCGTTTCTATCACGTATCGAACAATATTATTAAGAATCAAGAATTCCTCACATATGAACGAGTTGAGTTTAAAAACGTGTGGGTAAAGTTGTTGGTCTAAATTGAAATGCTATGTGAATACAGCGACGTACTAAGGCGTGCGCACTTACGTTGAATAGAAACCGTCTCACATTTTCTAACACTAACAACGAACACAGGAGAACTATTGACATGAGCTACTTGTCTACCTCGCACTCTTTATTCGTTATTTTTAACATAAAAAATAACACCTAGTAATGTTCAAATTACCTGTATATAGAAACGCATTTAAATTATTAAAACTCAAACAGATTTTGATACGGTATGCGATAAGTGGTCACCGCCAACCGTGTCCGTTAGTAATACTAAATGCGTCACTGACGCACCGCCAGCCAAGATGGAAGCGAGAGACCTGCATACTACGGCTCTCGGGTCTACGGGTCGTAACTAGTCAGGCAGATAAAAAACTCTGGGCCTATTCACGGGTACCGTTGGAATTAAATTAGGTGGTAGAGAGCTCGAAACTCTCCACCAGGGACTCTTCGCCATAAGCTCGTCCTCAGTTCAACAGAGTGGACCTGAAGCATGGAAGAGTAGCCTTAAGTAAGTTGTAATTAATTTTTAACAACATAGACTATTTTAATAGTATTTCAATTCCTTTCTTTTTTATAATTATAATTCATGTTATTTATTGCGCTATGTGGAATAAACGTTTTCGTTCTTTCTTTCAGCCTCCTTACATCACCTAACACCCAAAAAAATCGATCTAAAAAGTTATTATTATGTGTAAAACACGCACACATTTACATTACACCTACCAATCTCACCTTAAAACAGTTGGCATTGGCATCATCAATCAAACCGTTTACATTTGGAATATGTTATTAAAAAGGCCTATTAAAAGTGTGTTACCACCGTGTGTAATCACTTTCATATTACAGTATAAGTTAAATGGCACCTCCATTAAATACAACTACATCTATAAACCATTTATTTATTTACGTAATTAAATTTTATAGATTATACAAAATCAAGACCATCTTCCCAACCATGTTATCTAATGAAATGTATGAAAACGACGGCGTACGGTACGACGCCTCGTCATAAAAACTACACGCGGGTTTTCACCGAAGTGATACCCGTGTTCTTTTAAAGGCTGCTTACGCCCAGAAGTGGTACTTAAGGCTACAGAATAAACCGACGGTGGAGTAAAGTAAACACGGAAATTCCATCCCAAAGACGGTCTACACGCCCGAGGTCATTCAAGTTTCATTACCAATAGCTCCGCCCTCATAACTTATTCAGTTAGGGGCAGGTAACGCGTTTTAACATTCAATTTGCTACCTGAAGAAGCGTTATGTTCCTGTAAACGTCACGACTACAAATTCCTTTCCCGGTATTAAATGCCCCCGATGCAAATGCTATACTTGTTACTAGGTTTATAGCGTTCTATGAAAAAAACTTATTACATTCGAATAGATTTTTAATTATTATACCTAAGTATAGAGATGGAACAATCAACTTACAACGATCACTAGTTCGCTTACGTAGATAAACATCAATCAATACCATATAATATAAATCAATACATTTTCACAGGGAGAATGATAATGACAGCAACACCTGTTATATAATAAATATTTCCTACCCGTAGTACTTACATAATAAAACCAAGAAAGCAGTTTTAAGTAAGCCCGCGACAGCCATTGAAGCCCCTTATTACCGCAAAACCCTCCTTATTACGGGAGACAAACAAGTTATTCGTTTCAAATTGAAAACTTTCCACCCCACTAGCCGTACTGGGGTTGTGGGCCATAAATTCCCGCCAATTTTGTTTTATTTCGCCATACCGGCGCGGTAATAAAAGTAAGCTGGTCGTGCGACAAAGCCTCTAACCGGGATTACTCGGCCATCGCTATGGATCGCTGCAGCCAACGCCAGAATGATATGGTGTCTAAACAAAGGCGCCTTGACTTAATGGACCCGCTATATACTATTGACCACCTTTGGAAAAAGGACGCTTAATTACGACACTTTCATGCGTATGTATAAGGGAATTGGTGCAGAAATGCGCCCAATTGTGTAACGAGAAATTCAGTAATTGTACAATTACCCGTCAGTTTACATAATAATAGCACGTTCACATAAAAACAAATAAAGAGGCGTGTATTACGAGTATACCGATGAGGTCAAATATATACCTGAAAATTGTTCATTAAAATAATGAATAATAACACATACAATGTTTTAATTAGATATAATATCACACACACTTAGGGAGATATGAACCTAAACACGATAACGTACAATTTTTTACAATTTTAACAATAAGACACACATTTACCTGAATCCAATTTTTTTTGTATGGGATACATTGCCATTCCAAACATTAAATAGAATCTTATTTATTAGTATTTGTGTAGGAACAGAATAAAAATTCGTTTATTACTTTTTCCTTCATGACAAAAATTTTGGAAATTGCACAAAACCTACATTGTGATCTTTAGCTTTCTAAATCAAGTGCTCGAACCTGGAGCATCTCCAATCTCATCGGTTCTATTGTTGGCAATAGAAAGAGGCCGCATGTGCGATCTTTGGTGCAGACTCATTGTTCCAGTGCTTCCTATACGAAACGTGTCATGTAAGCACAAGTGTTAGAGCTGTTCAAGTAAACAATACCTTTCGTTTATTTTGAACAGTCTCTACTTTAGCTTTCAGCCATTTTAACACGGCGCAGCTTTAGTTTTGCTCCGAGAAAAGAAATACTTCATTCCAGAGTTTGCGAACGTCAAGGAAAGAAGATACTAATAAGCAATGTTCATCTGATTACTCCACGTCGTGACAGGTGAGAAGAGAACAAGATGTTTTATGGCGACCGGAGTAAAATCGTTTGCTTTATGCTTACGAACGCAAGGAACATAATAAATGCAAAAAGAAACTCTAATTGCATTTGATATGGTTCAGATTTCGCTTTCTTAGAAACAAACAACGCCAGCTTTATAAATCGCAATGCAAACTTTTACTGTGTCCGATGATACCTCATTTGAGTATCATGCCAAATTTGGTCCGCTCATAAAAATAAAAAGCAAAGAAACATGTTATAAGCCACGCCACGAAATGTTGTTTAAAACCACGTTCGAGACAGCCAACATCGTAACTTTTATGATTTTTCCTTAAACATCAAGCCGAGTAAACTTATATTACCGACTGAAGTGGTGTATCTAGGTTTTATATCATTAATAAAGAAAAGTTTTATATTTATATCACATGTTTATTCTTGAGGTAAAATATATAATTTCTCAATGTTCTAGTACTAAACCATGCTTACTACTAGAATTGAATAATTGCGCTGTACCTGAATTGAGATAGATTGAGACCTTGCAATGAAATATACATTATGATTACGCGCCACCAACAGAATGGCTTTCAACACAGAACTCGTATTGTCTCATAAAATAAACATAAAAACAAATTCCCTGAGAGTAACAAAACAAGAAAAATCGTAAACCCCTCACCTGGTAAAAAATACGAAATAACTTGGCCCTTTCTAATGCTGTTTATTTCTCATATTTTTACCTAATCAAACAAATGGTTTCAAAAGCATTATTATGCATCATTGTTTCGCTTTATAATTTAGGTACGAATGATTATGGAGATTGCAATGAAACAAATTTTAAGTATTAAGTGATGCTTCCTGCAATATATTTGTATAACCTAAAACGATATCATTAAGGCTGCTTCTGTGATTAGCGCGAACAAACGCACAGACAAACAGACAAAAATTCTAACAACTATTGTTTTGTGTACTATTGCGTTAATAAAGACCC
>DWPT01000417.1:0-24627 GCA_018251895.1 Agathymus mariae mariae
GATATAACTTAAAAAAAATAGCAAAGACATTTAATTAAAAATAACTTAGCATAATATTTACTCTAAAAAAACTCTACACAAATATTGTTCACAATTTTTTTATCTTTTGTATTATCTGTGCTGTAGTGTCGCTTAAATGAGACTTAAATTTTACAATTACGCTTGAGGAAAACTGATAAAAATTATTCATCACATTAGTTAGTTGACTTAAGTACTGCTGCCCGGTCATGCAGTTTTGAGTTTCACGATAGCAGATTGACCCATTTGTCCAGAAACATTAAAAAGACTTAGCATGTCAGAGGCATGGCAGGTCCAGATTAAAGAGAGAAATCCGCTGTTTGAAAACTATTGAGACAGATCTTCATAGAAGAATCATACCATTCTAGAGTGCTGTCAGGAATTAAAAATAAGAGATACGTCTAGAAGTTACATTAAGACGTTATGTGCGTTAAGAAACAAAATGATAAGACGCGATGGAGAAATAGAAATAACCGTTAACCTCCGCTCGCAACAAATTTTACTCAGAGTTAGATATGTCATATAATGAGACGAATAAATAAAATAAAAATATTGTAATCTTATACGGTGATAGAGTAGTCTCGCCACGGTAGTCTCTCCACGGTAGTCTCGCCTTGACCATGATCCATGTAATTGGGTCGAAACATGAGGAAAATACAAGAACCGTACCTTTTATAATAAAAGTACATAGGGTTTTTTTTATTTATTGTGTTCTTTCTTTGTTTTAACATGGAATTAATTCACTATAAAGATTTTCTTTATCCCAGCCTTTAAATATATACATAAGAGTTGAAATGCTCCATTAATTATAACCATTATTTATGAGGATACTCACAGTGACTGCGACAGGTACTTGGAAAGGCCGAGCTTCGTAATCTTGGTCCCCTTGATCCCCTCGTTAACAATGTTGGTAACAGTAAGAAAGTTCTTCGTCATTGTCGACTCCTGGGACACTGGCGTTACAAAAAAACCACAAAGATTTACTTTCAAAAAATTACAATAACCCAAAAAAAAACAACATCCCGTATCCGAACTGAAAACTACCCCTATATCTACGAACCACAAAATTAGAGTGCACTTACTCTTTTTTTCAAAGGGGAACACAACATTGAATTTAAATTTGAAACTGTATTTTTTTCGCAACAAATAACGCGCTTACAATTTTATAACAGACAATAATTGTAAAGTCACTGTATTCTCTCTCTTCGCAAGGTATCACAGATAATCTCTCGATGTATTATTTTATTTTTTAATTCTATCATGAATGTAAAGCGCGCCAAAACGTGGGATACAGTCCCGTGAATAACCTGAAAGAGATATATTTGTCTATTAAAAACTGTCACATCTTGTCAGAATAAAGTTGTTGACGAATTAATGCTAATGCTTTGAAATATGACGAAATATCTCTGCTTGTAAACATTATTTTCATCATCACCATTACAACTCATATTGTCCCATTGCTGAGCGCGGATCTCCTAACACAATGAGAGGGGTTATGGCTGGTCGTTACTGTGGTCGAGTGCGATTATTTTATTTACAATTTTTTTTAAACGGGGTAACATTTTTCATATTTATCTGGTGGGATTATTATCAGACTTTAAATTATTTTATAAAAAAAAAAGTAATGACAGTTTTAACTTATTCACGCTTCCAGTTGCAACAAATTTATAGCTATACCTAATCAATGTTATTCAACAACCTCGTCCTTCCACCTCGCTCTAGCACCCTTAAAACAATACTTTTATCTCTGGATATAAATTCGTTACAAATCTAATCAAAATCACTAAACTTTTCTATATTTTTTTTATATAGCTAGTCAACAAACGAGTACATGAGCCAACTGATGGTAAGTGGTCACCATCGGCCACCGACTTTAGTAACACCAAAGGCAATACTGAAATGTTACAACTAGCCGACAATCCGACCGAAACAAGTATGAAACATTAAACGATCGATTTTAGAAGGAGATACAGAATTCAGCAACTTCCAACAGTCAACCGTTTGTCCGTTGTTCAGCAAGATTTACACCACGGGCAGGGTAGGTTGGCTTTGACTCAAATATGTATAGAGCCCCTTACACCCCAAAATATTAACGCTATAATATAAAAATTGCCGCATTGGGGCGGCCTAGAATACGGGAAGTATTCTGGGAAAAATACCACGCTGGCATACCACCGCCAAACGACTTGTCGTGTTCCGGCTGGGGGCTTGAGAGCCAGTACTTCTTTTCTCACCTTCTTCTCATTTCCTTGCCTACAATGAGTGACCACTTACCATCAGGTGGTTCGTCTGCTCGTTTGTCGGCTATTACCATTAAAATAAAAAGTTACCTCGAAGCGTTATTACATTTATTGACAAAACAAAAGTAATTTTATTCAAATGTATTTGGCACTATTTCACACTACAGTGTCTAGACGCGTCAATTGACCTTCCAAGTTCTCATTCAGTTAATTGAATTTTATTTGGAGAAAATCTAGTACGTACTTTAGATTTTATAGAAGCTTCTCCATTATAGAAACAATCGTATATCAGCTCGTCTGTACGTCTGATGTCTGATGACTGTCACAATCTATTTCATCTTGAAGCTCACCAAACGCAGAAGGTATAATTTCTGTTCATATACAACACAAATACGAACATGATGTACAGTTTATAAACGAATTCCTATTTTGATGCGTAGTTTAAATTCTGTTCGAACCAGAACAGTTCGGCTAATTTGACGCAATTGTCTTCGTAATTATCATGACAAAGTATATCAAGTTAAATCTTTAGAAAATTCAGACAGCGCACACGTCTTGTTCCTAAAATTCTCATTTGCTTCATTAATTAAATGCATCCATGCGAGTCGAGGTGGGTCGCTAGTTATGGATTACGATATATTTTGAATTTAAAAAAAACATTCCTTGAATAAGCGATAACACATTCTTCATATCGAATCTGCCGTACAACATTTCAATATATTTTTGTTTGCATTTCGCACAAATCCCTTCCTCATCCAAGCGTCGTACAAAGCATAGCTTAGCGCGACACAAAGCTCCCAAAGCTGCATGTCACAGTCGAATCTCGAAAATGTCATTAACAGAGCAGAACCCTCAATAACGAATAATAACCATTGGCATTTGTAAGAGCAATATGTTTTTTTCATTAACTTTCACATTATGTTTATGCCGGCAGCGGCAGAACTGAGCTTCTTATTAAAATGCTTGTGTCATCACGGAAAAGGAAAGAAAAGCGAATACGCGTGAAATATTGGTAAAAAATACAAATAATAGGCGTTTCCGTGTTGTATTTTATTTTATTTTAGGAAATTAATAGATTTTATATAGGTGTCCCTGTAAAACTTCGGCACAGATTTTTTTGGTAGGTTTTAGGATTCCCGACGCCAGTTCAAAAAATGGAACAACAATCACTAAAGCCTGATGACCCAATTACTGACAGATGCTATTGAAATACTATTGAGTTTAATCTATACTAATTATAAAGCTGTATTTCGAATATTTACTGTACACAGATTCTCTTATCAATATACGGGTCCATACATTTTTTCTAACAGAAACTAAAAATACAAATACAAATTTTGAATACATCTACACCATAAAACCGTTTAAGTGTCAACTTTTTTTTGTCGATGAGTACAAGTACTATATTATTTTATTACACTTTCCAATAGTCGTATCGTAAAGATTTAATCTTCTTTACACTACTTTAACACAGATATAAATACACAACCATTTATTTATGTATTATGTATGTGGAATACAGGTCTTGAACGCGAATTAAATGTCACGAGTATTTTTCTTAAATTGTTTTTATTTTAAGCTCGTATTGCTTACATGTAATGGCATCCTCTCTTTCTTCTTTCCACCTATTACTCTTTCTCTTTCACACCTCATACTATCTCACTTGCACTCTATACCTCCACAGTTTACGTCATAACACCTCATTATTCATCACCTTACGTAACGGATTTCGTAGTGGTATTATACATAGAGTAGGGAAGACATACGGCTGACTGTAAGCGGAAACTTGCGACGGTTTGAAAGAGAAATAAGATTGTGGTACCCTATCCGTCTCTCTCTAGTAACGCATGTGTATTAAAGAACAGCTTGTTTGCAAATAATAAAATCAAAACAAATTACACACATTTTTTGGCATTTTATAAACACATCATCAACCGCAGAAATTCAATTACAACAACAAACCGTTGAATCGTTCTATTATGTTCACTTGTCTCGCTAATTGCACACGCGTGAGTAGAGAGAGATAGAGAAGGTACCGCAATCTTCTCTCTCTCTCTAACCGAAGGACAGTTGGAAGCCTGGCTTCCCTGTAATAACCTCTATGCCGTCATAGAGGTATCTATATTTCCACGTATATATATTTATTTCATTCAAGTGTTGCCAAATCGAACTAAATCGAAAAATGTTTGTGTTAATCCTTTTTAGCTTATCTTAAAGTATTCTTTCAAACCATTTTCCCATTTATCATTATACTTTTTACCCTATCACTTAATTGCTTATCAACCATAATTTTAGTTTATCGCTTATTCGTTAATACTGTCAAAGGGACTTTACGATACACTTTTAATATCGCTAAGTGGTTTTACCAAGCTGATGAGGAAATGTACGGGTTCCAGATGAAACGATACTGTAACTCGTTCTTTTTAAGGAAACACCGAGAAAAGGTTATATTTAGTGAAAGTTATTGTCGTGCGCGGAAAGAATACCATCTTTTCTCATTATTAGACATTACAGTTAGTATCAATGGTTAGCGATTGGTCACCGTAACTATGATTCACGTAACGGAACAAAATTATTGTAAAGTGTGAGTTCTCACTGCAGTTTATATGTGTAATTCACCATCAGTTAGGTAAATGACGTCAACTTTGAAATCTTATTGTAAAGTTAATATTTCTTTTACATAATCGCTTACTAAAAACTTCATGTCTTTTAATGTTTTTGTAATAATTATAATGAACAGGTTTATTTGTGCTCATAACAGTTATTAAACTATCGCTTAGTAACAAATTAATATTCAAATTCATATGATATGGTACAAACATCGGTTTACCAAGCGGAGGGCCTGGCTTTGAAGCACCTCTAAGTTTCCAAACTTGACTTTGACTTTTGACTTCTTTACCCCTCTCATTCGGCAGTTGAACCCTTTATTAGTTGTGATGAATAATTATTATTCTTTCCTTCCTAACAAGTTAGATACAATCAGTCATTATTCAAAAGAATCTTCTAATGTTTCTCTACCACAAAATAAATTATGGAAATCTTCTGTAAGACATTTTGTTATTAGCCCCGTACTGTACTCAAGTTTCTAAAGAATATCTTTATTTCAAAACAAAACCATTTTTATAAGCCTTTGTGCAATTGCACACAAAAGAAATAATTTTCTATTTTAGTTAGTTGAACATATTTTTTAAGTTCAAAGTCGGCAAAGAGCTGACGAGTTACATCATGGAGTCTTCAAGAGGAGAGTGAATGGGCTTTTATTAGTTAGTGAGTTCAACATCTTACACTTTAACACCACTTACCATTACGTGGGATTGTTATTGGCCATGATTTCAAAAGTGTGTAAATAAAAGTTCACTCCGACCCATTATCCCCTTGGCGTTAACATAATTTCTGACAAAGGTGAAGTGCAAAACCCACTTATATTTAACTTGTTACCTATCTCCATATTGTAACTCTCACGTTTTGTTGCAATATTAAATCATACGATGAAATAAAAATTGACATCTTTCCTTCTTATTGACTCTCCTGATACTGCAACCAAACGTTAAAAAACATTTTAGGTTGACATTTTAGATAGAAGGTCGTACCTACCTTGTCTAATATATAAATAACCTTAATGACAAGGATGAGTAACGTAAGACCTAAACCAAATAGTAACCCACCACGTCCAACAGAAAAGCTGTCAACAAAATCTGTACTGTGTTCAAATTTTTGTATTCTCCAGCTCATGGCAAAGTCATTTTAAAATAAATCACATAATCTCCTGACAGACCTCCAACAATAAAGCGAATTAATGAAAGTTTAAATACATACATGAAACATCTATTTCATTATCTTTCACAAATTGGTAATATCATGACAATATATCCGATTACACACCACATCTTATGTTTTGAATTGTTCGCTGGAAATTTAATGAGCCCGAAAGCATTACGGGACTAGCGAGCCATGAACAGGGCCTAAGTGAATTAGATTGAATGGGAAACCCAAAGGATTACAAGAGCTTGAATGAACAAACAAATGGGTAACTTATTATGCCGCATTTTACGAAATTCTTCATATCAACCAGTTATTCAAAGCCTGAAGGTCGCCAGAATTAGGTCATTTAGATACTTCCCTATTATATGAACACATCTGGCCCTATATATTCCCCACGTTCATACCATGAACTCAAATACTATGTTCCTTATAATTAATTTCTTAATAAGAAGTACGTCTTTATATACAAACAAAATTTACTGCTTTTGAGAGCAAAATTATAATGTGTTTCTAATGTTGTTTGTTACAGACAAATTAAGCGACTAATCAGCCCAACAATCACGTAGGAATCGATAAACAACGCACGGAACTAAACAACATGAATGTATGACAGCGCAATGGTTTGCACGGTCAGCAGTAAGCCGACGTGGTCGTACAACGTGGTAGTCGTGGGAGTAGGTGTCTCGTAGCGATACCTTACGTTGGTATGGCCTTTCTTTGTACTTTACTCTTGTACATAACCGTTTTGTTTATGGTTTTCAATAATGTATTACACTTTGATGTTTAATTTTGTTTCATTGCAATCCATAAAAAAAAATTATAAATTAATATATTTCTAATTCATAGTATTAGAAAAATCCAGTCCTGAAACCATGCAAGATATTATTCTAAAAACTTTGACATTCACAATATGAGAGCCAAATTCCATGCTGGACAAAGGACAAACTTTCAAAAACATCAAGGAAAGCCTTCAGTCATGAATGCGTCCGCACATTTTTTTATTACTGAAGCAAGCAGCAATTAGCTTCCAAACTACAATTAAGTGTTCATACCAGGTTATTGTACAGTCTAGAGTGAATACATATTTATGAGCAAATATTTTTGCATTGATTATTGAACCAAATTCCGTTAGTTACCTAACACCATAGTGACTGAACAATAATCATATCTAACTCCGTTCGATAGTTATATGGTTATTGATAAGTTGAACATGTGCTCGATATATCCATGGATTAGTCATACGCAACCAAACACACGTCGTGCGTAAACAAACGATGCGACGCCGTCAAGACACACCGAATAACTAGGGAAGCCAAATTTTGAGCAGGAGAGGCATCAGGGCATTTACGTGATATCCCGGAGCCTTCACATACAAGTCTGGTGGCAGGCGGGAGGTTTTAGTAGATAAGAGTCCAATATCTCACGGTATCTCCCAAAGAGGCCAGGCATATTTCCCAAAAATCTCCTCTCCCCCACTTCGCTGAAAATTGAACCTTCTATTGGTGGTAGCTGCGCTCTATATGTAATATGCGCGTCGGCAGGTTATTTACCTGTTCAGCATCATACTAAAATCAATCGCGAAATATTTTTAACATATTCGGATGTGATGGAAGATGCGTCAGGTAATCTTGTTGATTAGTTTGCAGGATATTACGTCAAAGGGCCTGAGATATCTCCACAATTTCCACAAGTTATCCAATCGCTTTTTTGTAACTTGTTATTATTTAAATAAGTTATAATTATATACGCCGTTTAGATTGATACATATAATGCATTATGTATTATGGATTTGTAGATATTATTTCTGTAGGATAAATGTAGCACTGATCAAAGAATAAAACTAGAGAAATTATTTATAAAAAAAAAGAAAATAAAAAGTAATATTATTTAATATAATTTTTCATTTATTACTATAAGTATAACGTTGATACTCTACTGAAGTGTATTAATTTAAAAAAGTCCCTTACACTACCCATTGAGAAAAAGGACTTGTTATCTACTGTAAACACCGAAGGAGGAAATCTTTTCAAGTTTCATACGTTGTGAGATAACTATTTAACTATTTATGAACAGAGAAAATAAAACAAAGGTTAACATGGAATACGGAATACAAGGGAACTACTTATCTCACAACGAAATCTCTTCCAGTAGCCACGGGGCTGTTACGGAACAGGAAATGCAGTAAATAGAGCAGCGAACTTAGTGCATTATATTAAATAAATGTACTCATATATTTTAAAAACTACTATAAATATATAATATAACTAAATTAATAGAAAATAAGTTAAAAGAGAGAGAGAAAAAAAAGAGCATTGAATATTGATAAATTAACAAGTAGTCATTTTAATAGATCTTTTAAAGGCTGAGATGGTTTTACATTTCCGGATGCTCGGTGGTAAGGAGTTCCACAGTCTGACAGCGTGAACAGAGAAAGAGCGAGAATATGCGTAAGTCAATATGCATAATATTGAACGAAGAGAGAGATGAGTTCGAGAGCTAGATTTTCAGTTATCAGAAGCTGACAAAATGATTAATAACTGCATTATGTAATTGACTTTAAATAGGACGGTAGGTAGGTTATTTTATGATGAAAGTATTACTTCCAGTAGTCACCACACACCAAGATTACATGGAATGAGTGGTATTTAATTTTCACTTGATAAGTGGTTATTGTCATTGGACATTTGTAACAACAAAGTATTATTGTTTTTCTTCTTCTCCGGCATTACACTGAATCTCTTTAAAACATTTCATGGTTAATTCTAACAGTAGGATGGAAGACAAACAGATTAAAACTTTACCACGATGTAGTATCACGAGTATTATACTGGGTGGTACAAATCTCAACAAACTTGAACAAGGGGAACCTGGCTACATCGACCGTTGTTCAGCAAGCTGCAACGTGAGCGGAGGAGATTGTACTCAAGGATGGATGGACTCCTCCTGGACACCTTGATACACTTAAATGTCATGCTATGCCCATCTGTAAATTTAACTGAACATAGTAAGTTCAAATATTTATTCCTTAAGCTATGACAAACTTTAAAAATATCTTGATGTGATCCAATTTTCCGAAACACAAGCTGTCATACAGATGAACAATTATTCGCGATTAATATTATTATCGATATTTTCAGGATTTAATTTATCACAAACTTGTGCCTGCCCACAACGAATTCAACAGTGGACGATATAGTTTCCTTTTCACCGAACAGTGCTACTGCCCCTTTAATATTATCTAGTGAAGTGCGTATGGTCATTCCCAAAAAAAAACCGAGTTGTGCAATATCATACTAGCCAAAATTTATTGAACATTAAAACTGCTAAAAATCATCTGGATTCTGGAACTGGTCAACACTGAAAAACCTATAAGCACTTTATTTATTCTCCGCAAATTAATTGAAATATCCTAATACCTTACCTTTAGATGACGTTAACGATAATTTTGCTTTCACTCTTTCCCTGAACTGGACAACCCCATCAAAAGCTATGATTTTAATTGCATTAATGCAATGTCCCTTCAATATAGCTGTTTATTGTTTATCTTTGCCAAATTAGGGGGAAAGTAAAAGGAACAATTTTTATAGTTATTCTTTCATATATTCTTTTATAGTTAGTACGGACCTTCTAAACACTTCAAAATTGATAGAAAATATCATAATAGTTTTTTTTTTTTTACTTGGCTTTCATAACTGCTAAATTAATTCAATGTGTAGACGATGCCGGCTCCATATGCTTACATCAAATTCAGTGAACTAGCCTCCAATTCTTAAATCATAACCAGACTTATCACCATAAATATATTGGTGTACATATAACACTTTTTATATCGAACACTCTTCACATACATAAGTCGTCATCATTTAAAATCACTATTATCGCTATTACTTTGTTACCAATTTTAAAGTTAAAATACAATACCAATCCTAAATTGTACAAGTAAAAAAATGTTTACTCAGAATAAACATACGAGTTCAGAGTTTGCAAAGCAATTAATCGGTTTTATCCCTAAATTGGAACGGTGGATATCGACAGATCCGCCATTTGGGTCAGAGGGCCTGTTTGAACTACACATGGAAACGATGGCCGAGCAGAACTTAATTAGCACTACAAATAAATGGTTATAATTATGTGATCATATTATCAGTCAGTGTGATAGTATTAACAGACTGATTTGTGAGTTACTTTATATCAATTTTTTTCATTTATTATACTCGTAAATGAATGAAAAAATTTGCACATGTATGGTATAGATGAATATACTAATGACAAGGACGTCTGGAAATAAGAGTGCTGAAACCAATTCAACCTAGGTTAAAATTTGGTATAATAATTATGTTGTTTTAAAAGATGTGCTGAGGAGTCTCTTTCGCCGTTTCTCCTCAATGTTAAAGCGCCTTTTCGAAACGGTAGTAGAAGTAACAAATGAAATTACAAAATATCTAAATAAATGATTTTGAATTTGATTTTAAGGCAATAATTGAGAAACTAGCATTTGGGCTACCTAATAGTGCATACGCCTATAAAGATTTATAATATTCAAGAAATCCATGACGCTGCAATGACTACGTCTGATAGCATCGTATTGTAAAGCAGTGGATCTGAAAACTAACTATAATACGGGCAGTGAAAGACAAAGAAAAAAATATAAAATATCTGAAAGCCCGCATGATGCCATTGCGTCTAATAATCACATAATAAATGCAATATCTAATTTTCTTCATACAGTCAACCAACGAGAAAGTCTAATGCGGGAAGATGTAAATTTATACAACCACTATTAATGTTTTTATTTATTTTGTCCTAATATAACTTTATACCGTGTGATAACCCTGCCAAAATGACACAGGTCTAAACAAAGTCTGTAATTGAGAATAGGAAAGATACCTCCTTGGGATTTTCTTGTCACTTCTTCCTTCGGGAACAGTCACGGTAGCATGTTGAAGCGATTAGGTAGTTTAACTTTCGAAAAGTATTTGAAAAAACCAGCTTCGAATGAAAATCATAACAAATGCCGGCTTCATTCTAACATCAACCAGGATAACCCACTAAAAGTCAATATTGTGGTAAAACTATCAAATAGTAAAACTAATACTCTATCCCAATAGTTGTAGAGATAAATGATAACGTAGAGTCGATGTCTGGCTTGCAGTGTTACTAGTGTAAAATTACGCAACATTAATGTATGTGTGTCAGTCATCATACACTGGTCTCATTATACGCACGGCGTGCGGATGTGAAAATGCTCATTAGCGACGGCCGCCATTTTGCTTTTGGGTCACGATACTATCACGAATTCATTTTGTGTACAGATAACAAAATATGGATTAAATATGAAAAATAAACGATTGTTCTATTTTAAGATAGTCGAATTTACTTTTATAAACCTTTATTTATTTATTTACATCACACCAATGTAACCAATTCGGATCTAGATAAATTGCAGAAACTATTTTACTAAATTACACCTTATGCTTGTCAAATAACGTGTATTTTTGAAAGGACAAAATTATGAAACGTGTGTCAAAATAAAGGTAGATCATTAACACGAACAAACTCTTGAATTAATGAGAAACAAGTAGGTTCCGTAGAATTTTAATGTGCTTTTTATTACATGTTACTGGGAAACACACAGTAGAGGATCGTTCGAATAACAAGGTAACGACACGATTATTACATTTAAATTTGTCATTTCGATAAGTAATGTTCAATAAATATATCGTTTTTAAAGCATCAGTTTAGTGGTTTGAACGCACGGGAGACTCAATTTCGAATGCATGTACCTCTATTTTTTTAACTATGTACGTTACGAGAATTACAAATTAATATTACTTTCTGCGGTGCACGAAAACATGGAGGAAACCTGCATAAATGAAAAGTCTCCATAATGCTTTCGATAAACTGTGAAGTCTGTCAATGTGAATTTAACCAAGAGATCGTGACCAATGCATTTTTGGTAATACTTGTAATGACCCTCCGATACGTAAAAACTCCGGACAGGATTGCAGTCCGTTATTTGTAATTTTTTTTTTTACCTTAATTTACTGTAATTGTTTGTTAAGTTGTGATTAATAGCAACTTTAATAAAAACTTTTCGGTTATAGGAGGCCCAATTGATAGATGTTTGTCTTATTCTCAGGTTGAAATAAGTTTTATGATTTAATATCAAATATAAATGTCGGCCATAAGCATTGACTTATATCTAATCATATAGTGATACACCACCGTCGTATGGAATCGTTAGAAATAAATAGCATTACCTATGTGAGCGTCTCAGAAGTTAGCGAGAAAAAAATGTTATGAAGTTACTCCACTCCAGTCGCTGCTATTAAAAAAGCTAGTCGCTATTGTAATATTTCAAACTTGTAAGAGTGAAATTAATGACGTATTTATTTATTTTAATATATTTCATAGCACCTTAGATTATTAAGTTTACTTTCGCAGGTTAAAGTATACATAGAAAGTCTAGTGGTTCAATTCCCGAATTTCAATTGAGGGTAGCTTTAATTTTTTTTTTATGGTAGTAGCCGACATACGAGCAGACGAGCCACCTGATGGTAAGCGTTCATCGTCGCACATTGACATCAGCAGAACTAAAGGTATCACTGATGCGTTGTCGGCCAAGAAAGAGGTCGGAAAAGAAGGCAAAAAAGAAGGTACTGGCTCTCAAGCCCAAAGCCGGAACACGACGAATCGTTTGGCGGCTGACTCAAGCAGGAGGGTGGTAATTAGCCAGGCGAGCTTCATAGAAAGATAATAATATTAATAATAATATTAACGACTTAACAATAATACTAATAATATAATCTTTACGCTAAGCCCTACTATACCAACAAGCAGGCTGGCTTCTGTCACCTCTTACGACACCCTGTTCTGCCAGTGGGATTGTAGGGAGTATTCTAGGCCGCCCCAATACGGCCAAAAATTTACATGTACGGTGTTCTTTGTTATTAATAGCTCTAAAGAACATAGATTTTTGTATTTTAACCATTGCATTGTTTGTTAATAAATAATTATAAGAATTTCTGTGAGACCTGGCCATACGTCCACCTAGGCTGTAAGAATCTCTCAGTCATGAGATGTATACTCACTATGTTCATACCATCTGTCTACCTAGTTAGTGGGCCTTTTCGCCAACCAAATTGTGATTCTCATATCTCCAGTCATCGATCCTCTGGGCTAAACTCCGAGTCCTGAGAACTATTTCAGTAACCCTACCTAATCAGACTTTCTTATTTGAATATTTTCATAAATCAATACAAGCACTACCACTTGCAACCTTGCAAAGTCTCTTAGACGGTTGAACGCTTGGATTCATAGATAATTCTCCACAGTCGAGTGGCAACTTATACTTAGCCAACGTTTCTTACCTAATATAAAGCTTTAACCATTATATTTGAAACTTAAAAAAGTAGTTTTCGTCGTGGTCGATCTGTAATTAAAGTTTAAAGTTGAATAGAACATATAGAACATCTGAATAATCTTATTTTACTTCGTATATAAAATATAAAAATATATAAAATAACTGCCTCGTTAACAATTAACTTGCAATTAATTGTACCATTATTTCATTCGTGCCAACTCCTATACAGAAGCAACGTAAGCCTCAGTAGCAATTTCAGAATTTTTTTAATAACTGTGATTATCATATTGCATTTTTCTGCTCCAATTAAGCTCGCAGCAAGTTTCTATATGATTTATGATACTGCAACTCACCCACAACAGCTCTACCATCTACCATCAAGTCACTACCTGATCAATACCGTCCACAGGCACAAGGACTTGACAGCGAATAAAAAGTTGCATCATCTACCAACTTGCCGAGCTGTTCAAACATACCAACAAGAACAATACTACCAAAAATCTAACCTTGATACTATATATATCCTGCGACTGGCGTCCTATTATTAAGAGCCTCGTTGGTGTGCTCTCAAGTGACTGACATAACCGATTTTAGCAACGAATGTGCGACCACATTCACTGCAAGTCAGACTTTGATACTAATACACAAATGACTCAGTGGTAGCAGACAACTCTTATTAAAGGTCTCGTGACTTTGTAGCGCCCAGTTTAATCTCAACAGTTCTCGTGCGTGATACGAGTAGTTCTTATTCTTTCTTTTTTTCTTTACCAATAGGTTCTTATCTTCTCCGTTTTAAAATCAACCATGAAATATTTAATTTTGCTATCCAACGATATTGGAGAGAAACAAGGTACAAATAATCAAACAGGAATATTCACTATGTTTATGGTTGACAATGCGTCATTGCTGTAGTATGAAGACTCTCCTCGAGCAGCCATTATGAAAGTAAAGTCAGATGTAATGGTAAATATTTTATATTTATTCAGTACAGATAAATATGGCTCAGTTATCAATTATCGGTTTTGGCTCCGATTCAGCTTATTTGAAATTTAAATTAGACAAGAGAAACCGAAAAGCGCTCGGTATTTATAAACATATAAACATTATCGATAAATTTAACAAAGTTCGATTGTAACATGAATAGATTCATTTTGATGGTAGATTATCAATACTACTATATAAATGTTTAGTGTCCTCTGTATGTACATTCCATTTTTTGTCAAATTTCATGATAAATATTTGTTTTATGACTAACTGACATCAATGACAACTTTGAAAACTTTTGTCTGTCTGTCTGTCTATCTGTATGTCCCGTTATAACTCTAGAATGGCTTGAACCTAAATGAAAATTAGTAAGTATTGAGAACACGTTATTGCCCAGTTGATAGGTTATATAAAATATCAGTAAACCTAATTATGTCTAATCAACGAACAAAACATAAAATTTTGAATAATCATGAATGAACAATTAATCGTTAAACCCGAACGAAGTCGGAGCGAACCATAAAACATTATGTAAACACGAGTAATTTTTACAACCCGTATGTAACATCTGTTGATGTATATACATATATCGTGTCAGTATGACTCAGTCGGTCAACTCAACATGACTTTGTAACAAATGGAGAGTACGTGATGCCAGCCGTGTATTTCCACCCTTCACCGACAGGCGTACTGAGAAACAGCGACTCCACTGAGTGCGTTGCTTTTTGCCGTCATTTAGTGCAACATTGTAATTAGTATTTCTGGCTACCTTTACATTTTTTATATTAATACCGTATTGTGCAGTCTTTTGTATTTTACAATGAAATAAATGTATTCCTTTATTTCTTTTCACATGTGTTTCAATACTTAAACTAACAACGTATGTCGTAATAAATGATCATTTTCATAACTGGCTAGGTATTGTTAACTAAAATACCTCATGAAATATTTTATACGTGCTGTGATTGCAAAGTTGGGGTACTAGCGAAGAAGTAAGTTCACTGCCTCGGCCGCAATGCGTTTAAAATGCATCACGGAAAATATGAAACTTACTTTTAGTTATTGAAGTTGTTAATAATTATAATCCATTCATTAAGTAAGCTAAGACACACACACACCGAAAGACCTGATAGATCCGAAAACAACCAAATAATTACAATCGAATCCAGAATCTAAGATTGAAAAATAGGAGATGAAACAAAAACACCTTCAAATTGAAGTCGGTGTTTTGTTTTGCTATAATATTTTGCTTGTTCGATTATAAGTGTTAACAATGAAATTAGTTATAAAAAGTATGTCATTACAATAATTTTAAGTTACAGTTATCCCGACCACACGAGAACACAAATCTGAATAATTGATTGCGACCTCTTACAACTTGTTCATAATTCACTGGTCAAAACACTAAAGGCTACTTTCAAATCGATCAAGCACTACTTAACCGTCTCTTTTCTCTGAAAGCATTTTAGTGTATAACGCAGTCTTATATTTCTTTTCTAAGCTAGGAATTTAACGATAAATTCCTACTGAGTACATCAAATTCTATACCTAACTTTTAATGGATAATTACTTGTGATGTTTTAGGTACAAACACTAGTACCTAATGCGAGGATGTTTGAATGTGAGCCTTTTTATTATTCACATAGTTATATAGTGAAACTGCCATCTAAAATTTATTACATAACTACATTATGAGCTCTCTGTCTCAAGACATGCATTTACTGGACGGAAAAACGGAAAAATATTTCAATTTCCTGGCAAGTTATTACGCCGTGTGGCAACATCGGAGCGAAATATTGGAAATCAGAAACTGTATTGGAATTTAATACTAGCCAATATTTAAACTGTGTATGTGGATTCCATAGTTATGCAACCTTAGTATAGATAACAAGCCGTTCTTGTTACGTTTATCCAGGATATTCTACGGATTGAAAAATGCAGTATACAATTTTGAATTTGTGTACAAAGATCCCATTGATAGAAACAGAAGTATTTTGGCGCTCACTAGATCAATTTTGTGTTAATCTAAGATTAGCTTTATAAGAAACATAATAGCAGCCAGAACAGAACCAGCAAAGTAAGTACAAAGAATTATTACGGTGTCTGAGTGAAGTACCTGGAGTACACTACGCACTGTCTCAACTACGAGCGAACTACTGATGGAAGCCTTGAAGGATATACCTCCCAAGGTATTACATAATCAACTAACTAAACATACAGTCAGCCTGTGTTGATCGTAAATGATCGATTGAGTTAAGCGACTCATCAAGTTGCTACTAACGTAATTTTACCCTCAGTAGAACGCTAATGGTTGCGGCTATTGAGGATAAAATAACGTTCATATTAATACAGTTCATTTATGTCCACTAAATATATATAAATAAGCAAAGACATACAGTTCAAAACTATTTTCTCCCATGTCTGTCAACCGATTTCCATTTTCTTTTATTTTGCTTGGTCGCTATTAATGTTTACGATTAAAAAAAAAACTACCGATTATGTTCAAATTGCTTCCACTAGGCGAACAAGGGCTATTTATATGACATCTATCAACCATTTATAAATTTTTTGCCTGTTTGTTTTTCTGTCTCAGGTTCTGTTTGTTCATGCTAATCTTTGAAACGGGTTAATAGTATTCTAGGTTATAACTCATTATATAAGATACAAATATCCCCTCTACATCGATAGCAAAGTCTATAGTTTCTTAGCAACTTTAAATTTTCCAAAAAATATTGCATGTATTAATTCGATCCTTAGTTATTGTTTAATACGAAAATATGTAAACACAACTCTCATATGATATGTGGGTCAGTACAAACACTCGGTGCATATCCTTATTATTATCACACAATATGCTTATTGTAAATGTGTCTTTCTCTTCACAGAATTTTAAATCTTCAAGCGGCGAAGTTAAATCAACCAATCAATTTAGTAATTTTCGGTATGTATTTAACAACGGAAGGTGTAGAGTATTGGATATGGACTCCCACAGGATCAAGCAAACTATTAGAAATCGTTAAATGCAACCATTGGGTTTGATGAGCATTTCTTGCAGGAATATAAACATTGAAGGGCTTAAGTACCTTTAAATTCACAATCTAAGAGATTAGCTAGACTCCGAAAGACGACCTCAAAATAGAAGAAATGGCTTTGGAGATATAAACGGAGACACATTGTGATTATGAATTACTTGAACAAAATTAACGTAAGAAACTTTTTTAATGTCGTTTTTAAGGAATTGCTGATAGTGTATTAGTATTGTGTATTTGAAGCTCATTTTCGTTAATTGTAGTTAGTAAATTTAAAGACTCTGTTTCTTGTTAAACATATACAATTTTTAAACTTGTAACACAGAAAATGTATAGCATTTTGTGTAGAAAATGTTTGCGTTCGTAAAAATAATGTTACAATAGAATGTCTTGTATACAAAGTCGATTTCTGAGTAATCCTCGACCATGAGGACGCCGACATATGCTTGAGAGCTGTCGAAAGGACTTAATCCTCTTTGAGGCAAGCCAGGATAGACATTACTACAGAATATAGTGAATGTTGTTAATTTTATATTAGTAATTATATTTGGTGAATGTTACGAGTATTATGCTTCTATATATATGAGTTCAATTAAGCATTTTTGGAAAAATATATTTTTAACAATTTTTAAGTAAACTGCAACAATGTACTTTAACAGTGAATGAATTTTCATCTAATAAATGAATATTTCTTCAAAATGTAATATTCAAAATAATAATATGCTAAAAAACTGGATGGATTATCTTTGATTATATTTTTTTTTATCTAAAAAACTTTAAAAAATATGTTTTAGGTATTTAATGTCCACGGTGATTAACTGAAACGTAGCCTTATTGACGATTCCATAGCTCAGTTGGTAGTAACCTTGTCTGTCAGGCGAAATCTCGGGTTTAACTCCCAGCCGAGCGAATATTTATGTTTGTTCTCAAGTCATGGGTATTTGCAATGTTATAATATATTTGTGTACGTTCATGTCACCAACAACACTGAATCCTGGTGCGAGGGTGTGAGTGTGTGAGTGTGTGAACATTTATTTAAACTATTGTTAAAGGAAGGAGTTCGGTAATTAGCGTTTTTTTTTGGTTCCATAATAAAACATATTTAAAAAACGCAACTCTTATAGAAACACGCGTTGATTGTGTCTGTCACAGGTGTCCATTAATTTCTACATAGAGTTTAGCTATGCCGGTTATGAACTCATTTTAATTTTGCGTCCGGACACATGAGAGAAACTAAATAACTAGTAGATTTTATAACATATCCAATGAACGGATTTGGTATGAGGGCCATGAATATAAACCTCAAATTTTTATTGTTGTTTAACACAAGTATATTATACTCGAGGTGTAAAGGGCTTTATCCACCCTTGACCCCGAGCCGAACTCCCCTGCTCGTGGCACTTCTTGCCGAACAATGGACGAAGTTATGGTGAAAGAATCCGCCTGTTGAAGGTCGCTGGGTCTGTACCGGCTAGTTTAATTCCGACGGTTTCGCATGGTACTAGGGTGTTTAGCCCACCTGGCCGGATACCATTACGTGAAATATTTCATACGTGTTTCGAAGTGTCAAAAACTCAGTAATAATGCGCGTTCCCACTTCCTTTTCGGTCGGCAACGAGTCAGTAACGCTTTTGATTGTTACTGATGACGATGACCGACGGTGACCTTTTGGTGTGTATCGACTAGTTACATAAAAAATAATTTACCCAAATCTTTATTATCTATTCAAGCATCAGAAGAATACTAAAAATATTACAAATCACGCATATTTCGTATTTGCAAAGCGCGTCTTTGTTCAGCTTGTTAGAAAATATTCTAGATACAACCATTCTCCTCGATGACATCGTCGGTCTTACACATAAATTTACTTTTATTGCGTATCTTTGACTATGCGAAGTTTCGTTTTATATAAAACGAGATTCATTTTATTTTTATTGAGAAACTGAAGAGCGTCGTGCTTCTTATTAAATCGTCGAAAGAAGAGTACGTTTTATGTATGTATTTTTTATGTGTGTACAGCTATAACTTCGTTTTTTATGAACCAATTTGAAGTATATAATCGTGTGCCCCATTAACATAAAACAACATATTTATCTGCCGAATTACTCGTGAATAGTAGAATGGCCTAAAAAAATCCTAAGATCAGACATGGTTGACCTTGGCACCCATCTGCCAAACACATACAGTCTGATGACAGTTACTGTATGTAAAAATCTGGATAGGGACGCCGGACCACCCATCTGCGGTCGGGACCAAGACACGCTATCCACATCGAGGACCCTCAGGTCAACGAGTCGCGATCCATGCATACCTACGTAGATGGGGAGAGACGAGTTTCCTGTGGTTTTGTCAGAGTATGCGACCCCAGTGTGAATAAGAACAGGGAAAATTTCAATTATTAAAAACGGTCGCCTCTGCATCGGATAGCAGCACATAAAATGTGTATATATTACTTACTAAGTTTTGATAAGTAATTTCACTGTAAACACTGATTCAATTATATTTTTGTGTACACAAATTACATAGGTAGATTACATGATAGCATTTGACGTCTATTTTAAACAATTTTATGTTTATAGCGCTGTGTCAATGTATAATATCTATGAAAATAAAAATGATGTAATAAATATTGAATAATCGTTCACGCACTCACACTCGGATTCCTTGTGTCGCGGGTGACCTTGACATACACTTACATGACATAACAAACACCCATGACCCGAAATCTGTCCCATAAATATCTGATCCGACCGGAATCGAATCTGGGCTCAGCAGGCAGGATTTCTACCAACTGGGTTACTAATGCAAATTTCCTATTCGCTGTACAACCATAACTGAAGAGACACCTTGGATTAATGATTAACTTGGTTTGTTTTACCAATGACTGATTAAATATTCAAATGATTAAAATTAATTTAGTACATATACTTTTTGAACTACTTCATTTTTTTAATAAAAATAATTTTATTTTTTTATATAATTAGCGAATTTAGCGAAATATTCGTGTTCCCACTATCGTTGGTTAGTAATTATTAAAAAAACAGTGCCAGATTAAATATATTAACATTTAAAATACAGGGTCGTAAACTCAGTAATTTTTGTAATAAGGGGAAAATTATTCTTCATATCGAGTTTTCAATTTGATGTATACATTACATGCACAAGTAGAACATCGTAAGGAAACTTGCATAACTGAGAGTTCTCCATAATGTTTTTCGACGTATGTGAAGTCTGCAAACATGCTCTAGGCCAGCATGGCCGACTGTGACAGTAACCAATGTCATTGTGATAGGAGACCTTAGCACTGTGATGGGACAATATGGGATGTAATGGTGAGGCACTAGATAAAAGGATATTTTAATTTATAATGTGCTTACCAATTTTAACATCGCCCCATACAAAATTTAACTTAAGTTAGAACTTATTATTTATTTTATGGTCATATATTAAATATTATAATTTCCATACAGTATATTCATCCGAACTGGGATGGGGCAGACAGACACGCGATTAATTCAAATGAGGTCAGATTTTAAATCGATTGTAAGGATCTAGAAATGTTAAGAACTTGCAAGTTTTTAAAGCTCTGAATAATAACTCAAACCGTTTATGTAAAAAACATAATATGTACATCCCTTGAGGGTATCTGAAAAATTATAATTCTGAACGAGACCTTAAACTTTATTCTTATGAAATATCTTCGAAATCCGCTTCGTGTTTCTCACGTTAATGCGATACATTGTATGCGGTAATAACCAGCGAACGGATCGAACGAAACGGTTACGCAATGGTATGTGGCCGCTGCCGCCCGTGCGTATTTACTACACCAGAAGCTCAGGGACTAAACACGTCAGAGGAACTTAAAAATTTCTTCACAGTTTTAAGCCCAGTTTGTCGTCTTCTTAAAGTTACACTACGTTTCCCAGAATACTTTCTAAGTATTATTATGAAGTGCCTCAGTGGTACCCATAATCTACGAGGGTCGCATTGAAAGTTTTTGAACTGGCCACTTGCAAGCAATATAATAAAAAAGTAAGTTTGAATTTTGAAAATGAAACTCTTTGCTAATATTATTCAGTATGTATTTTATTCATTTGTCATTTGTTTTATGTTTTGGCGGCAAATTGAAAATTGTCTATGTCACGTCAGTATGAATTTAACGCGAGAAAATTTTCGTGCAATGATTTTTTATGACTCGATGTCATTTAAGTCAACAAGAAAGTTATGATAGACTTCGATTGGCCTTTCACGATGAAGCCCCATCTCGTGCTACTGTTTACAACTGGCTTAATGAATTTAAACGTGGTCGCACTAATCTCACTGACAGTCTGCGTGAGGGACGGCCTTCTATGATGACGCCTGAAGATAATATCAGTGTTGTGCGGTGTATGATAGAGACTGACAAAAGAGTGAGCTATCTGCAAATTTGGAATACTTCTTTCAAGAAGCACAATTCTGATGGATGTAATAATGCCGGTATTTGGAATTCAGCAGTAATTTCAGCTAAAAGAATTCTTTTAAATATAGCGAAATGCACCATTAGTGAACTCCACTTCACAAGAACTTAAAACAATTTTTCAAACGAGTGGGAAGCTTCTCTGCGTTCATTGCTTTCGACACTTAGTAATAGGGATTTCGTTCTTCCGTTTAATTCTCCGTTGAGAATAAGGTATTTTCATGTTGTTCGGTTCAAATCACGATAGTCCCACTGCTGGGCTCGGGTCTATGGTTATTCCACTATGCAGGTCAAATATACTACACTTTTCTTTATATAATACACTTTTCAATTAATATCCCAAAATAGAAACAGCTTTTCAATCACTTTATCTCTTAGCAGTAATTTACTTTATTATTCCCGGCTTCTTTTATGAATATTCACTTCTTTCTTTTTCTTCGGTCAATGCTAAAATGAATTCAGGTTTTTCTTACAAGAAATGTTAAATTAAATTGTACTTTATAAAGTTTTGTTTCTTTTCATTATCTTTAATGGTCGTACAAACTAATGTCCGTGCAGTAAAAAGTGGGGATTTTAAAATAAGCGTGGTTGGTTTAGTGTCTGGGAATTCAAAGTCAGAATGGCTTACGCTACAGATTTGTCTGAGTTACATTGCTTGGCAATAGAGAGCGCACAGCGTGGGCCCGCAGAGATTACTCTGTGCACTGTTCTTGTCAGGCTAAAGATGTTGTTCCAATAACGAACGCATTAGTGTTTGACAAAATGTTACATAAACTTTCAGGGATTAAATACCGAAAAAAAATATTGAATTATTGAGTTACAAATTAATACTGACATGTGATTGTGTTACTAATTGATGATAAGTAAACGAGTATACTGAATTTGCACGACCAGGTATTTACTCTGTGACTTTCAAATATTATAATAAATATACATATATACGAGTATATACACACAAACCAGTTACTCTCACTTGAGCTTATGTAACCATAATCCATGTGAATGAGTCGAAATGTCGGTACAAAACATGAAAATCGTGAATACCTGTTATAGTTAAATATGCAGTTATAGTTTTATATCATAAACTTTCGCTGTCATAAATCTATTTTAGGGGACGAAAATTATTTTTTTATGTTATCAAGATAGACTTCCAGCAGATTTTTAAAATATAATCTTTCAAGGCATTTATTATATATCATTTACAATCTGCTTTCCCTCGTTTATCATCACTCTCTAACAGTCCGACATGCGAGTATACTTAAGTAGGATGGAGGGCTTGTGTAAAGTGCTCTCCGTTGTAGAGTCGTGGTGTAAGTTTATTGTATATTGTAGCTCCCAGTTTGGCCACACAAACTGCAAGGGGAATCCAAATTATATCTTATTAGGATGCAACAAGTCTACTTATATTTATTAAACTATAAATTTAAAGTAAAATATTAGAAACGAAAACCTGCCCTCTCTTTGCTAACGTATGTATATCTATGTCTTACGTTTAGAAGTAAAACTCGGTAGGGTTTAAGTAATGTTTTTTTTAGTTCTGTAAATTAGATATATATTAGTTTATTCTAACAACTACAGCCAGATATATACGTTTTACATACTGCCCTACCAATAGAATACCTGCATTAATATTTATTTGGTATCCGGTGGGACGAGATTCCCAGTATCATTCAAAACTGTTCAATGATTTAAACGTTAGAAGTGGTCAGACGGACAGACAAAAATAAAAAATAAAATTTTTCTTTTATATAGCTTAATAGCCGATAAACGAACAGACGAGCCACCTGACGGTAAGTGATCACCGTCGCCCATGGACATTAGTGAGATGAAAGTCATCACTAATGTGTTATCAGCCAAGAATTAAGAAGAAAGAAAAAAGAAAGTATTGTCGCTAAAGCACGCATTCGGTACAAGACGAGTCGTTTGGTGGCCGACTCAAACAGCAGGGTGGTAGCTAGCCAGCAGCTGTCTTGTAACGATACTATACCGTACCAATAATAATATTAATGACTAAATACTAATTTTGATAATATAAACGTTACGCGAAGCCCTACCTCCTAGCAGGCTGGCCTCTGTCGCCTCTTACGACACACTGTTCAGCATGGGATTGGGGGGAGTATTCTAGGCCGCCCCAATACGGCCAATATCCCTTTTGGTCTCTATATCAATAATTAAATCTTCATATATTAAATTAAATATTATGTATAAATGAGACCCTTTATAATTATTTTTTTTAGTATAAGATTTCGGGTGTCACGGTTAGCTTATTATAAAGCTTAAAATTATATATAAACTACCATCAATTTCAATTATTCTCGCCTCGAATAGTTGGACAAAATTGTAGAGAAATAAACTTCACTTATTTGTATTTTACAAAATTTTTATATTTTTTTATATATTCTTCTTTCTCGGACGATCCTATAGCAAAGTTGGTAGTGACCCCACCTGCCGAGCGATGGGTCATGGGTTCGATTCCCGGCCGGGGCAGACATTTATGTGACAGATTAATGTTTGTTCGCGGGTCATGGGTGTTTGTAATATTATATTATTTTTAACACTCATATTGATAACATTTGTTCCATAGGTTTCAGAAACCTTGGCTTCATTCTTCGGAATTGTAGAGCCATTAAATCGGCCAAGTTAAACATTGTATTATTTAATTCATTAGTTAGGAGCAGATTGGAATACTGCAGTGTGGTTTGGAATCCCATCTATGATATCTACTCCAAAAGGCTCGAAAGTGTATTCCTGTAACATTACATGTACATGTAAATT
>DWPT01000418.1:0-24610 GCA_018251895.1 Agathymus mariae mariae
TAATATAATCTTTACGCAAAGCCCTACCACCAAGCAGGCTGGCTTCTGTCGCCTCTTACGACACCCTGTTTTGCCAGTATGGGATTGGGGGGACTATTCTAGGCCGCCCCAATACGGCACATATTGAGTCAAAAATAATATATTGAGTCAAAGAAAAATATTTAATTAATAATTTATTACGACATAATAATTCACACATGCGGGTACTTATGCAATTTAAACATTATACGACAACTTGAACCGTAGACAGTATGGAAGTAACATCGCATAAGTTTGCACAGAACAGTTAGTTTAAACGCCATCTCTGGACGATCGTTGGAACTACTATAGGAAACAACAATTTATTTGAGCAGTGACGGTACAGTAGTGGGGAAGGAACTTGACATTTGTAGAGGGTTACTATTTGCTGTTCAATGCCATTCTACGTTAAACTGACATCTATGATTCTATGTCGACCGTTAGACACGAACGGACGTGTTACCGTATCGTACATGTGGCGTTTACAAGTTTAATCTTAATTAATCGCAATAATCGGTGATTATTTTTTTTTGAATTATTCAAATAAACTCGGTGTACTGACTATTATTTCGGATATCCCGTCAGGTCTAACTCACCTGATAACATCGTTATATATACATGGCTTTTTTGACTATGACTAGCGGCTCCATCCGGCTTCGTTCGGGTTGGACTATTAATTATATATACCTACATGATTATTAAACATTTGATATTTATTGTCTTGATTACACATCATTAGATTATTTTCCACACAACACACAACTACACACACTCTCACTACACACAACTTTTCATTAAAATGGGTCAAACCGTCTTTGAGTTAACTCGAGACATACACGAAAATCTCAGCAGATAAATCTGTTAGTAAGTAGTAGTAGTAATCTGTAAGTAGTGTTGATTTTATTCGACAAGATATATCTTGACATATTCAACACGCAATAAAGTTATCGCTCGACGGTTGGATGGCTCTAATTAAACATATTATTATTTATCAAATTAGTTACATGTCAACTACATAATGCTAATAATATATAGTTATCTACGATTCCGTAACCCTGTGAAGGTCATTGTGAATTACTAGTTGGATATAACTTTTGACAATTATTTGTAGTCGGGTCAAACTTGGTTAAATGGAGTAATTTGTAATATACTAAACCAACGCGCTGTCGTATTGTGGGTACATTTATCTGTATTTGTTACCATCCCAGCGTGGCGTCGTCATCCACGGAAGACTGTTAAAGTATATCATTACATATTAAGATTACTCTTGTATTCCTTAGTTTAATATGTTACAAAATAAATAACCTATAAGTGACGATCGAACTTCTTGCTGTGTGAAATGGAAACGATGTACGAATTGAAACAAATATGTTTCGAAAATATATCTCCATCGCACGGCGTTTGGAGAACCAACTCCGATTATAATGGGATTGACACATGAAATTTATAAAACCCTCGATAAAAATGAATCGCAATTTTCTCTTCGGTTGTAGGTACAGCTTGTAAACGTGGAGATAGTTTCCCGAAGCGGGTCATTGGTTTATTTAGAAGTTGTGGTTGTAGCGGTCAACTATTGTGCCTGTACTCGGGAGACGGGAAAATATTGTAATGCCCTCACGATTCATTAGATAGCTAAATAATTAATTTGGTGAACGCAGCAGCTTCAGCGGGAAATGGTGGTGGTTTAGTCAACTTACATACAGTTAATATTTGTAACGGCGTATTTATGATTATGTTCCTTTCTCACATGGACCGATCGGTGGCCTGGTTGAGGTGGCTCACAATAAAAAACGCTCTCATACCTACTACTGAGTTTATTTTGTTATTATTAATATTATCGATATATTTTTCCTGAGTTTTGCATTGTATTCGGTTTTATCCATCCTTAATCTCCTGATATTCTTCTTTGGTTCTAGTGATTAACGGGCGAGGCGATTTCTACAAAGTGGGGTCCTGTAAGGGTTCCGATTTTTAGGTTACGGACCTCTAAACAGTTGAGTGAGCAAAAACTCAACTAGTTAACGACGAATTCCCCTGGCTGAGTGTTGCTGTTTCCGTCGGTGGTGACCATTAAGTGACTCGCCAGTTAATCCGCGTGTCTCGGCACCATTCTTTTTCGGCTTCTAATAAAGCTTAATAAGATCATTTATTATGATGACTGTACGTTAGTATTTTTATATTGTCTCCTAATAACTAAATGAAGTTAACGTAATGAGTAAATTTGTTTAATTTTTTTATTGCGACACCTTTACACCTGATGATCAATAGTTTTTCTTATTATTTAAGATTACTCGCGGATCTTTGACGGAATCTGTCCGTCGGGCATATTTCATTTTCGAATCTATTGGACGGATTAAATGGATATTTTTTTTTTAAATTCTTTATAATGGTAATAAGAGTAAATCAAAATGGACTGTTTTTATGTTGTTTGTTTACGTCACAGGTTGCTTCCAAAGTCGATCGCTACTGAGGTTTTCGTCGAATATTATCGTCGTAAGGCGCCCATCACATTGAGAATTAATGTTACTAACAATTTATTATCTATTCTGCCTAATATAAATATTTATTAGTATAAAAATATAATATTTATATATTATTTTTGAATTTCATGTACGTTATTATTTGGTTCACTAAGTTTCCTCGCAACAGCGAAATGATACATCAGTTTCCCACTTTTCGGGTCTACTGAAAAATAACCTATGTTCTTTTTCTGTCCTGTCTGTGTTGTGTGTCCTTGTACATACTTTTGATACATGTTTTGGTTCCTGCAATTTGAAATAACTGACTAACCAATAATGCAAACAAAAGTTAAAGCACGTAAATTATTAATAAATGTATTCCATTTTGTTCCAAAAAAAAAAAAGTTCACATACATATGTTAATCATTTGTGAAACATTTTTATATAAATATGTATACAAGTTCTCCTTCGCGAACAAAGGATATTATTTTACTTGTCATACAACACTAGCCTGACAAGCATAATTCTACCAAAGATCAGTACCCGTTTGGATACAGCATATAGTTGAAGTAAAATGCTAGTAGTCATTTTTTTAGTCACAGTTTTTCACATAGGTATACCTACACAACAGGAAATTCGGAACCGGTATGTAAACATTTTGCTGTAAACATTCCACTGGATACAATGACGTATTTTTATCTTTCGCGACGTTGATACAAGTTTATTATGATAATGTGTCGCGAAATTAACGACTGAGCTCAAATTTAATTCAGAATATAAAATATTATACCAAGTTTAATATATCCATAAATATAAATGTCACCGGTAACACTGTTAGACCATAATAGTATTTGAACAATCACCACCTACGTTTTGATGATAACTACAAACCTTTAGCGGCCCCCTGCACCATGCGGTCTGTCCTTCTTGTCGAGGAGGACGGGGGTGTGCACCGAAGCACCACTGTGGTGAAGGTAAGTATCCAGTATTGCAACCACGTTATAAATGTTTCCTTGTTGATTCTAGAAGTACGGTAAAGATCTTTACCTCAAGAACAGGTGGTACATAGCCCAGGGAAATCCAAAAGGAGATACCGAGCGTCATTGTCTCTTTCTTTTTAGCAATAGACGACACATTCTTCTATTCTTTTGGTATGATAATTTTCTACGTTTAACAGTTTTTATGGACTATTACGTAAGTTATTTAAAGTTTTCTATTTTAAATCATGGTGGGTTTACCTTGCATTTGAAATATAAGTGATATTCTTTTTTTTTTCTAGTAAATAAATATATAATGATTATTATTCAAATTCCAATTCAAAAATCACTGAATTGTTAAGCTATTCTGTCAATACACTAACGGATTATATCATACGCGCAAGTAAAAAATATTTACTTCCACTAATATTTTTAGTGAAAATTCTAGCGTTAAAAAGTACAGACATTGGCCTCTCGCACGGCCGGCGCTCCCGGGCCGAGGGGATCGGATGTCTCGTGTTAAATTGGTGTTACATCTGGCACTGCACCACAGTGTACCTCCATATAATTAGGTATGACATGGCCATAGAGCAGCAGGAGAGGGTCATAAACAACTAATGTAGACCATACTCGTATGGCGCCTGAAACTATTAAATATTAATGTCTCGAAATCCGCACACGGCTAAACAACTTGAGACAACTTTCGGATGATGTAGGTTTTATTTACGCACTCTCCAACTGTACACCAATAAAGCCGCTCTCAACGCAACGACATACAACACTTAAATAGACGACGGAAGATGGTGTCAAAACAACGAATGAGAAAAACATAATAACACATATAATTCAGAAATATATATCATACACTTAAAATAAGTATAAATCATATGATGACACGGGCGATGACTAACGATAACGACTGTGACGAACGTGTCATACAATTTTTATGAAATGGTCGAGTGGGCACCTGCGGCTTCAACTTGAATTTGCTTCACTGTTTTTAATTTAGGATAATGTACGTAATTTACTTGACGTTCCCTTGATTTAAAAGTACAATACAAAGTGATGGAGCAATGTTTATGATGCTTGCAATTGAATATCAACAAATGTGTCGGAATATAAGTATTTAACAGGCCTCAACACTGAATACAACAGGTCATTTGTAAGGTCATAGATTCGATGAATAGAAGGACACTTGACAGAACCGTGACGAGTGAGTCGCGCCGGGCTCGGGTCTTTTACCATAATGCACTCTTAGCTAAGTGCCGTTCTGCAGGAATTCCACACCTTTGACAAATAAAGTACAGAAACTAAGTCCAAATTTCATTATTATCATTTAAATGGACGTGGTTAACGAGTGTTTTATCAGCTAAAAATGTTGCTGCGTGTATAGTGACCTCTGTACAATAGATATCAACGCGCAGCTCTGCATCCACTTTATTTATTTATGTATTTCTTGCGGCCCGCCCCGACTTATTTCGAATTGATTGATTAGATTTACATAATAAATACACACAAACACGAATTTTGTTTAATATCTCTATAATATTGCCTATATTATATAGACTTATTTATCGACTTTAACCAAGTTAATGTACCAGTGTACTGTAACATTAAAATTTCATAGGTTATATAATCAATGAACAACGAACGAGGATCGAGTGCAACGGCTTCACCGTTTGCAACCGGGAGTTCGCCCCTGTTACTGAGGAGTGAGATGCCTCAGACAACGGATAGGAAGAGGCGGGCTCGATGTATATGTAATCCATGTGAACTAGACATGTCAAAAGTCATTAACGGAACAGCGAGTTCAACGTACCGATTCAAAGTTTCACGGAGGGACAATATGCGTAAGACTGCTCGAAATGAAAAATCAAAGAAGCGTACGTAATCATTATCCATAATTGTCACACTGCAGATGCAGGATTCAAGGTCACATGAGTGAAGCACACTCGGCTGACTACGGACACGTTGACCACGTTGACCCGCATTACGAGTCCGCGTTGGATGACGTACACAAATATAACATAACAAGCATCGATATCGTCGTCGTCGGGAATTGAACCCGGGACACCCCGTCGGGCAGGCGAGGTATCACTATCACCGGGCTACAAAGGCAAAAAAACAAACAAACAAAAACTTTTAAACGTAGTTCATTGACTACATTCAACTGTAGGGTTCAATGGCCAAACTTCACCGGCTGAGCTACATGACATGTTGAAACGCGATGAACTGTGATGAAAAAACATTCTAACAACCGCCGCACTCAAATTGTGTTAGTCGTGTTGTTCATTTGTACGAGTCATTGCTATTTATTTTAACAACATTTTCACGATTACACCTACTACAATTTGAAACATAAATGATGACAACATACTTGGACCTATCTTTATCTTGTCACAGTTTAGGAACAACACAGAAAAATGGGTACAAATTATCAACTTCATCATTATTTATGGCTACAAACAATTAGGATATTAATAATAATCTATACATGCAAACGTGGATCTCGTGGAGTCTATTGTTACACTGAAATTTCATGGGGATCCGCTGCTAAGCCATGTTTGAGTTGGAACGTGCACAGAGTCATCATTACTTGAAGTCATGTTACAATTGGAATTTCAACACCCTACAGATGCTGAGTATGAAATAGAAGGAACTCTCACAGCATGGAAGCTGTATATTCACCGAAGTTTAAGCAAATATCAAGTAAAAAGTGTGTACCAACCAAGCACATAAGAAGACAATGTTATCCTATTTCGCAAACCGTAAGTAACTTGGCTCTATAACATTATACTTTTAGTAGCGCCAAAATTATACGACAAATTGAATACTTCTAACCAGTGCAAAAGTTATCCTCAGTCGGTCGCTCTCGGCGGAGCGGCCGCGGCTTCACGACGCTGCAGATACTGGGGGCGAGGCAGTGGTCGCGATGCACTTCCACGTGTAGCGGTCTTCAGCGATACGGGAACGTTGGATGGCGCGCGTTTGTGTCGCAAGTATGTATCAAACGTTAAAATAAAAGATAAATTATTTCAATCATTTAACAGTTAAAACTATTACGAGACTGAAACATTATGGCAAAGCTTATATTAATAAATCATCATCCTACAGGTATATACTGAAAAACAAACACACACACACACACACACTTATACACATGCATACGCTTACACTTATATACATTACTGTTATTACAACAATAGTATGGCTATTGTTTGAATTAGATTTAGGACTGTTTATAATTATTCCACACTGATTGGAAAGAGACTATCTCTCCACACACAGCCACAGCTCGCGCTTGGGAGTCAGGGATCTACACATAAACATGCAACATAAATAATGGTTAATAAACTTTATTGTTGTTATTATTATTAATTTCGTTTTTGTTTAAAAACTGATCGGACATTGTGTGTTTTCAAATTGAATTAGATTAGATCATACGGTCATGTCTCATAATTATATTTGATTGCAAAAACCAAAGGAAACTACGGCTCACTCGTAACTTATAACAAGTTAATAACATAATGATACTCTAGTAGCGGCCGTGCCACACCGTCATTTTGTTAGATAGCAATGGCCGTATAATATTTAACATCGAAGTCACATCATTCCTTGCAAGTTACTTCAGTTACGGCAGCATGTGGATACGATATATACCACGGAATACATTTAGGGGCAAAGGTCTGAGAGAATGAGATGTTAGTTATTCTGGCAAGTGTATTTCCACGAACCAGGAGTAACAAGTTGGTATCAAAATGTTATTACGGACCGGTAATATTTGAATTTCGTACGACATAGGAAAAACAAAGCTGTTATAGAAACAGTCGAATGTCCGCCACGAGATATTTCTTCCGAATGTTCTGAAACGAAAAAAGCTAGTGACCGACAAACATAACCGAATACTGTTTTCTGAGTTCGTTAATGATAACACTCATTAATGATACATATATATGACGTATACAACAAAGGGCTTATTGTGAGGGACAAAATTAGCCTACGGGAAAATATATAAAATTTATGAAGAAAATTCATAAATATTAATTAATGACTGTACGGAATGGGGAATCATACCAGCCCAGGCTGGTGTTGGCCGGAATAGTTCAATAAATTTATTGAACATTGAAATACGGTTTTTCGAATAGGAAATACATAAATTCATATTAAAATATATAAACAGTCAATTATGAAAATACGTGGCTGCCCTCACGGTACAGTGATCGATCTTATTTGGCGAGTATGTTATATTATGTACCGCCTCATGTGTGTGTGTGTGTAATCAGGCACGACGGGGTCATTGAACGTGTGGGAGAATCGCAAGGAGAAAACTGCATTACACTGCAATGTGATATTAAAGCCGTCGAGCACTTTAATAACATATCCTAACGAGTTGCTCGGACTTGGGACACCACAACGAATCAATCGGTTCACTGTGCTGCTGAAGAATTTGTCATACGATCGCAAGGAAATGTTCGGTGTTAATGTATTTCTTTTCCATGCAAGCTTTCACAATTTTATTTTATTTTATAAAATATATGTTAAAACGAATGAATTCCATTTACATATAGTCATAATTTTAGTGTCATTTTACCTGCGTCGAGGTCACGGAACGCGATGTCGTAGTGGTCACGTATGCCGGATGGGAAACTAAAGGCTAAATACCGTTCCTCCGTCTCGTAACAATACGGCGACTGATGGCATCTATTAAAGTTTATCATTTGTCTATATAACTATAATTCAGTAAGCTAGCTCATCAAATGGGGTGCGCAAAATGACGAGTTACGAGTTGATACTCACAGATAATGATGAAACTTTTAAATTTGATTTGTAGCACTAGATAGTCCACGTAACCTGCAATATATTTGAATATTGTTTCATAGATATGTCGACGTTAACGTGTACCATGTTTGAACTTCACAGGTGGAACCTCAATCGGTAGACTTGTTCTGAAGTTCGCGATCACTAAAACACATTAGCAATATGTATAAATACATGTTAATTTGTTTATATTATATTAATATAAACATATTAATAAATTATATGAATAAGTTTTCATAGTGCTTGCTTCAAAATAGCCGGATTTTATCCAACTTCAATCGGATAAAATATAGTGAGATCATGAAAAGTTGTAGAATGAAATAGCCCATATACTTATAACAAACTCACTTAGAGTCTGTCTTGCATTTGATAGTGAAAATTTCATATATTTCACGTTTAACAATAAGTTACATGTAAACTATTGTAATATTTGTGAAACTACAATTTACATCGTCAAAACATTTTACTCTTCTGTATTCTATTATATTCGTTCTTCACACGTCATTCATATATACATTGTTTTGAATCAGTGATTCAGGAAAGGAGGTGAAATATCACCGGCTGACCTTAGTGTGAGTTTCATCGGAAATCTGTGACATTCATTCGTATTGTTCTTAAGAGCATTGACCCACGTTACTTTTATTGTCAATGTTTGAATTATTTGTATAATTATTTGTGTTTTAAAATTAATGTACATTGTCGCCAAATGTATTTTATCTAATGTTATGATTATCAAAGAGACTTCTTTGATATAACGACTGAGTTTTAAGCAAGCCGATCGAGACGAAAAGTCTCCCGATATAGACGTAAACTTTGCCTCGCGGTATCGCTCCAGAATCCACCAAACCCTTGATAACGTACTGCGTGGATTAGTTTTTATAAAACTCCATTGAAAACTTACGATCTAAAAACTTGATATGTTGCAAACGAGTTTTATATACGAGGAGAGAGCGCTGGGTAATTATTTATTAAAAAAAAATTCAAGGGAGTTATAATGAGGTGTAAATTGTATTCTGTAGTTTGTATGGAATATTTATATGATGTGAAATTTCCAAACACTAAACTTAACTTACGTCAAGAGATGATACGATTGTTTGTTTACCGCTTCATCGTGATATAACCATCTTGATGTCGAAGATTAAGAATAATATGTTCCGATTTTATGAGAGCGCTCGTTACCAACTAGCCAGTGGTGACAAACGAAGTAAAAAAACCTGATTTATGTCATTTACTTACCACTCATGTGAGGCTTGTTATTTTTGTTTACGTTATATTTTTTACGTGTCGTGGTGACTTGTGCATTGTACGGCTAAAAATGCCGTGTCGTATGGCGCGGGGCGGCGGAGGAAGTTTGGGCGCGCTGGCTATGCTTTGATTGCCGCCAACATAAAAAGTGCACCAAAAAATTAAAAAAGTGTATGATTTGAATGAGTACAGTTGAGACATTTGAACAAACATCTTTACGACACCGTAAATTGCATTTGCTTCGTGAGCAATACGTATTGTGGGGCATTTAACAGTTTCTTTGGATGCCATAAACACAATGAATCAGGGTATAGCGCAAGAAACAACCTAGATACATCGGGAAACGTTATTACTACATTATTTTCCTTGCTTTAATAAATTAATAAATAAATACTTACAATAAAAAACAATGTTGTAGTTTCAAGATCGTGACATATCGTTAATGATTCGAGTATTGTTTGGTTAAGCAATTTTACGATCACAGCAATAAGTTCTCGATAAACCTCACAAAAGGTAAAGGAACTTCATAGTCGACGTTAGCTTATAAAATGACCTCGTAGGGCTCTGAGCTATCGAGGAGGTCGCTTGTTGGAGATACTGACAACATTTCCAGTGTCGAAGATCCAATTTGGGGGTGGGGTAATACGGGAGGAGTGGGGGAGTTAAGGAAATAGTCATTAGTTAAATTATCTTGCATCTCACCGCAGTGCTGGCCAAGCTCCGGTGAATTGTACGTGTTATTAAATCAAATCTTCTCCTACTACAACAGCTATATTTAGATAAATAGTTAATTTAAACGCATGCGACAAAATAATTTGATGGTAACATAAGACAAAAGTTGTATAGTAACAATTGTTATTTAGAAGAAACTAAGGTCGAATTTATTAGAAAATCTGTGTGCCTCTCCACGACGGCTACAACCCTTATCAGATGACACCATCCTTATTCCAATGTGGATTATCCGAGAGATTAAAGGCTACTCAAGTATGTTCTAATCATGATCCAAGCTACTTATTCACTTGCTGAACAAACCTAAAGAAACCTTCCACGTCCGCAGGGTGTTGGCGGGTAGGGTCCGATTTCTCATTGAATGAAAATTACGCTGTCGCTGTTTTTACGTTATATATAGTTATTACTAACTACGAACCATTTACAGCTTTCTGGCTTGTGTCGTATGTAAAGTGGGGATCGCTAGAACTACCTTCAAACTTCGTAAGATGAAGCCGCCGTTATCGGTACTACCTGTGTGGTAGTGGTCGTTTAGCGCTGGCAGAGGGTTAGGTGTAATAACTTATACTACATTCGGATCGGGTATAACTTGTGCACCGAACCAGTAGCTCACGGCTGGAGGCACGTAGCCAGCAAGCCACTAATGGGCCTTAGCGGTTATCCAACCATTGAGTGTGAGATGATTGTGGAACATAACGAGCCGATATGATGCTGACGTAATGCGTTCTGACGTAGAAGTTCCACGATCAAAAGTTACTTAATTGCATTTTAACTACAATTAGATACATTTCACCATTATTGTTAGTCACATTGCGGAATTTTACTCGATCGTGAGATGATTTATAAACCACCTCATAACTTAGCCCGTCTATTAACATACTCATAATAATATTCAATGAATTGTTGGTTTCAGCCTTTATTCAATCATTATATTGCGAGATATTCCGTTACTACTTTATTGGTTATATTAATGGTTTCAAAGAGGCAATTAATGGCCATTGACGGAGCAGGTTTTATATCTCATGAGCGTGGTTTTGGCATTTTTAGTAATTTTATTTCGTTATTTGTCTAATATATTGCAACGTATTAAAACTAGTATATCTCTAGCATATTTCTTTGTTAACACAAACTTTTATTGTAAACATTTTAAAGTATTATTTATTTGTATATTACTTATATTTTGAAATATGTTTCAAGCATTTTACGCAAGATGCCTACTTATTACTTTAACTTTAATATTTACAAAATAGTTAAAAAAAAAATTGCTCACACAATTTGATCGTCTTTTCAAACATTTATTATCACATGTATAAAGTATGTAATTTCATAGATTTTTGTAACAAAGTAAATAATAAAATAATAGCTTAGACTGACGGTGCTACTTTTTGTATACGAATTAATAATACCCCACACATGTATTTTTTACTAAACACGATCGTTTAATGTTAATAGAAAACAAACGAGCGGATTGGTCACCTGATGGTTAATGTTCACCACCACTTAGGACGGTCATAGAACTAATGGCAACCTCGAGGCATCGCAAGCCAAGATGAAAGTGGAAGACCCGCTTATTACTGGCTCTCCAACACTGCAACTAAAACATGTAAAAACATTTCGATTGATTCCAAATACAGGGTATAGATAACTCGGCGAGTAAAAAGCCCTAACACCATACATTAATACAATTAACTCGTAAAAAGTTAAAAAAATACTCACTGCCAGCTGAGATTGTTCAGAATGAGGACATACCAATCGGCGCTCGGTTCACTAATTATAAAAAAAACCCGAAAATAGATCCATTTTAAAATAGCCAAGTATATCCAACTCTAACCAAGTTGATGATTTGATTAATTATATTAAAGATGTTTTCTGTATAAACTGTGATACATAAGCTATATTTAAATTGTTGGGGACGCGCGGGTACGTTGATGAAGGTGGAGGGTAGTTACAGTACTTGTATAGCTACGCCAAATATAATGTGTTCACGCTTGTTTGCTCGATGACATCTGATGACATAGACTTGATTATGAACTAAAAAGGTGGTATTAGACAACTCCATAACGATTTACCTACTGAGTTTAGTCTTGCTTATTTTGTCTTGATGACAATGATGTCTCTAACGTTAGCTGACGATATCGTGCTGTATGCTGTGGAAAGTGGTTTCAGGTCCTACTGATCCAGGTAGAAGGTGACCTTGTCGAGGCCACTGGTTTTGTCTTGATGAGTTCTTCTTTGTTAACTGATAACATCGTGTGTACCAATAGATTTATACAAATTAAAGACAAACAACATATCTAATAAACACAGCATCTATGGTTGTTCCATATTTGGTAGTAGGTTCTCTTGGATTATTTTTAATTTGCAATTGAAATTCTTTTCGAAGGAACGTCATCAATGCCATTGATTCATCTTTTGCAAAATTTACATTGAAATCTCCAGCTAAAATCAATGGCAGTTTATCTTTATTCGTTTTAAAAATGGTTGAACCTCTGTGACTGTAAGGAAAAAATCTCTCATGTAAAAATTAAATTATATCATCCATTTTTGATATGTATACCCTAGCATATCGTGGCGGCCCGTCGCCACGGCAAGCGTCGTCACGCCAACAATCCGGTCTATACCTGCTCCTATCGATGTTTGACATCAAAAATTGGAATCAAATGCTGTCCACGAAATAATAATTGCGATCGCCTCGCCAACGTACCTTCCAAGCCCGGACGCTTTGACAAATGTTATGTCTTCGTCGGGGCTTGTTACTTCATTCTGTCGGTCACCTGCAAACGCCGTTGAGTCACCTGTACTGGAATCAAGCAAGAACTTAATGAATAAAATAAAATAAACTGAATACCACAGCCCTTTTTATATTTGCCGAACGATTGATTTGCTTAGGCACTTGAGACCAATACGAAGAAAAAAGTCTGCAAATATATATCAAAAACTTTTGTTTACAAATTCGAACGATGTTTACACATTAGTCAGTAATGACCGCAGCTGCAGCCTCTATATATAATGCAACTCGTGCAGTGACGCTGACATTGCGCGCTGCCACGCTAGGACATCGTTACAACAGTTACAAGTGGTCACCATGCAAGCGTTGGTCGTTATAGGCGTTTGTGTGATGTGCGGCGTTCAGGGTGGCTTGGGTAAGTCAAATACATATACATGAGATATAAATACATACATGAGAGTCTTCAAACAACGGTTTCTACAATTTTATTTATTTAGTTACAAGATTTAGTTGCTTTCATGTATTTACAAAGAAACTACAACGAAAATAGTAATTGCATAACTCTAAAACACGTAGTAATTGCATAATCATTCATAGAATTGATCGAAGTGGTTTTCGTTACATATTTGGTATTCTTAAAATCTGCTGGTATGTTCATTATGCGATAAAATTACTTTACAATCGATTTTGAACAACTCTTTTCATAAACAGTTTAACGTTATGTAGATAGTAACTTATACTTAGATAATTTTACCAGTTTTGATATTATAATTAGACGAACAATTAAATTGTGTTTATTTGTAGACGAATCTACAGCCCGGTTAATAGTAAGTAGTAGTTAGTAGCCCTGTTTGTATTTTTTTTATTTAATAGTAAAAATATCAGACGTACAGACGCGCTATTTGATTACTGCCGTACTAGAATAGAATAGAATCAACCGGGAAATGTTTTGAAGTATTCGCGGAGCAGTGTTTTAGAGCCAGCGATGTGCAGGTCCATCTATCTAAGCCGTCGACCCGTCTGTGATGACTATCAGTAATATGAACGTGCACAGACGTCGATGACTAATGATGTCTTACATAGATAAGACCATGTCAAAATAAATAAATTAATTGTCGAAATTCCAGGTGGTTAATTCATGCAGAGCACACACCATTTACTGGGTTTTAAATAAAAAACTAACATCGCCTCATTAGGTCCGAAGGCGATCTATCAACAACTAAATAAGGCACAAGGCAACCACGCTAGCACCTCACGAGGAGCACGTTTGCCTAGAACGCTTTACTTGCTTCGTGGCCTTAATATCGAGTCAATTAGTTCACGGTCATGTATTATAATTGTGTTCAACTGTTACATGTATAAATCTTATTGTAAATGGTCTGTGCGTCTATTTCCTACTTTCATATAAATAAAGGTCCTACAAATTTTGGTTCCAAAATATGTTTTATATTTAACACCAACTTTAAATTGTAGCATTAGATTGAATCGTTTTTTTATGTTTATAGTTATAGTTTTATTACAAATTTTATTTAATGAAATTCACACAAATACGTTTCGGCAGCGCCCTTCATCACACCGTGCAAGGCATCAGATCGGAACTGTCTCAAGGAGTCGGCGCAAAAAGCAGTCAAAGTGTTCGCGGCTGGTGTCCAAGAGTTAGGTTTGGAGAGCCTGGACCCGATGTATATGGCGCGGATCAGAGCCAATCAGGCCGGACTCGACATGGACTTCACAAACACAGTCGTTAAGGGTCTCAGGAACTGTCAAGTCGTGGACTTGCAGTAAGTACAATGTTTATATGTATGTAAGTACAATGTACAATATATTTAATTAACGTGCAGATTTTCTAGGCCTGCAGCGTACTACATAGCTAAAATACATAATTATGTAATGTCCGTTTCCAGACCATCCAACGGTCACAAATTCGTCACCTAGGATGACTAATTAATTCAATGATATATGATCGCCACAAATACTACAATAGATTGAGTACTCAATTATATTAACGTAAGAGACAGCTCAGACTACATAGGTCTTATCTGTAGAATGGTCGACTTAGACAAGCTAGAGTTAACTTGGTGGTAGAGTCACCAACACTCGAGGCCTTCATCATGAATTAGGAAATTCCATAGTGTATAACACATTAACAGAAATGGCATCTTAAAACTAAGTGGATATTCCCGTTTATAAATATGTCACACTGATATTGTCTGCTAGAGGCTGAAAGAGAGCTACACACGAAACGGCTTCTGTTTATTTTACCTTTCCTTCAGGCGTCTACCTCACAAAACCCTGTTCGACTTGAAGTGTTCGGTGACATTAATCGGAGATTACAAGTTGGGCGGCAGGCTGCTGATCATGCCTATTCAGGGAGAAGGGAAATACAAGATTAAAATCCGTGAGTATCGTTACGAAAACGATAAGTTGTTTGTGCCTCTGTTATAAATAACAGCAGCAATTTATATGTGTATGACAATATAGTAGCAATATGCGCATAGTAGAGTAGAACAAGTGGCTCCATCCATCTGTGTGCCAAAGGCAACTTCATTGTATTTATACATTTTTATCGGATATTGACAAAAAGGGCAAGTCGCGTTTAAGGTTGAAGAGTTTCTTACGAAAGAGGTATTCCAACTCAGTCCTCTGAAATTAGTATGTACTGATTGATTAAATTGTTATTTGAATAGCCCTTTTATTTAATGAACTCTTACGATTTTCTAACACAGTCCTTAAGATAGTAAATTTATAACTAGATTTATGACTGTAATCATCTTTGAGACAGGGTATCGACTGAAGCTAAAAATATAACTTGCACATTTGTTTCAGGGGACATCCTGGTGAAGGTAGTGCTCGACATCGCGGAAAAGACCATCGACGGCGATCGCTACTGGACCATCTCCAACTGGAGACACACGTACGAAGTGCTCACAGACGCACAGTTCCAGTTCCAAAACCTGTTCAATGGGCAGAAAGATTTAGGTAAGGGTTATCATGTATTTTCAGCATCACTGATCTACTGTTAGCAACTTACATTTTTGACTGTTGGGTTCTATGGAATTGAAAGCGTTTCTCAGAATTGATACGAGTATATGTCTGCCTAAGCCGCGCTTGGCCGGTATGATGTTTTCGCATAATTATTATTCTATCACCGTGAGTAATAAAAAGGGCTTAGAAAACGAATATGACTCAATTTCCCAGTTCCCGGTTGGTCCTGTTGATTTTTTGCTGATTACTGCGGTTTGACCACATACTCGAGGTACTCATGAATGTTTGTGAGGTTTTACCAGCCTAGCTAGCTACTATTCACCAGCCTACAGTACAGTTACAGTACTGGAAAGCCTTAACTGGCTTTAACGTTTAACATTTAACGTTAACATTTTTTCATTTATGCACTCTAAAAATTTAAAATTTAACGTTAACATTGTATATTTATGCACTCTAAAAATATAAGCATCATGCACGTCATGTATGCTTCTATTATCGTATCGAAAAGGTGTAATAGGTAGTTGCGTTGGAGATGTGCTCGCGCCGACCATTTACTATCCCTCGGAAGAAAGTCCTTCGCCGGATAGAAACATCTACGAACACATTGAATAGTGGTCTGTAGTTTGAGACATGCGTTGCACCTTTCTTCGAAATTATACTAAGCTCTGACTGTATCAAGGCGGCCTACAATACAATAGTGTCGTAACACGCGACAGAAGCCAGCCTACCTGGCAGTACGGCTTCACGTAAAGATTATATTAGCAGTATTATTATTGTCATTAATATTATTACTGGTTTCCTTGAAATCTGCCTGGCTAGCGACCATCCTCCTGCTTGAGTCAGCCGTCAAACGACTCGTCGTATTCCGGCTGGGGGGTTTGAGAGCCCGTACTTTCTTTCTTACCTTCTTGTCACTTCCCGGCTGACGCATCAGTGATACCTTTGGTTTAGCTGATATTCATGGGCGACGGTGACTACTTACCATCAGGTGGCTCTTCTGCTTGTTTGTCGGCTATTAACATAAAAAAACTATAAAATGAATCACCCCAGGTTTATCTTTTTATTCTACTAGCTTAAATTCCATCACCCAATGTGGTTGCGGGTTGTTGAATTATTAAAAAATAATTTTCGCAAGGTATCGTTTAAAACTATAAAGTAATAAAAATAATTTGTACAAATGCTCGTATAAATGCCGCTTACTTCACACAAAACTTTATTTCCAGCTGACGCGGTCCACGCGTTCGCGAATTCCAACTGGCAAGGAATTTTCCAGGAGGTGGCTCCCCCTATCGTCAAGGCTATCGTCGCGCGCATCATCGATGAAACCAGGAAGTTTTTCAATAAAGTTCCGATCAAGGAACTCGCTGTAGTAGAGTAATTTTCAGTTTTTGTCGAACTACTTTTACTACTAATAACATGAAGTTATGAATCGTATCGTATCTCATATAAACAGCTAGCATTTTGTATTCTTGACATGTGAGCGTTTGCTCTAGGTAGTCTAGCTGCGGCTCAGACTGGAACCAACTTGAACGGTACTCGTAGGTTCAGTACAGTGTAAATACATTTTTAATCACACTTAAATATAATATAATGCACGTGTCCTGCCACTGTCTACGTGACCGTAACACGTGATGTGACAGAATTTGTAACGCTGCGAAATTCTTATTTAGCTGACCACCGCACTGCAGTTGATTTATAAGTAAAATTGATTGTCAAGTAGATTTCCTTAATATAAGATAAGGTGTCCAATAAATTTAGTGTACTTGGACGTAGATTGCGTGCACGGGGTGATGTTTATATACTTAAGAACCGGACGGCAGATGGTAGGAACACGTTCGATGACCACTTTGCTCCGGAATATATTCCGGATTGATGTCATGACTCTGTCTGGTGCTTATGGGATGCTTGTACGTGTACTACCTGTACTGAAACTAAGAGAACTTCTTCGATCGAAATAAATTTAAAGTTCGTTTTTAAATTATACTAAAGCTTGTAATATGAAAAAAATGGTAGAATGAAATCTTTGTGAGATTTCATTTGACTGTATAAATGTGAGAGCTAAGTGTCCCCTTTGCTCCAAAGATGAACAGATATGACTATCGGTGGTAGACAGGCATCACAATAACAGATTTAGCTTTAAGACGCAAGTGACAAGGAACCCTTTAAATTAAACTTATATTTAAGGATGTTAAACTTTTAAATAATAATAACTTAATTAATTGTAAAAATAAATTTTATTTGTCATTTGTTTTTACTGCGTACTTCAAGCACTTATTACTATTAATAATAACATAATAATAATAATAACATAAGTATTTCTGCTGAACTGTAAATAAATGTATAAATGTGAGAATGTTATTAGTTCACCATCTTCCGTTACTTCTTCTAATTTCTGTAGTAGTACATATGGTTAATGTATACGAACCAAGGTGCCATTGACGGTATAATATGTATAGGTAATTGTAGTACTCATAGGATGGCCATGATATCTTTCTCACATCTAATATCTTTGAAAACATAGGAGATAAATATTTAGATGTTGGTTTCTCTTTTATGTCGACAAAAGAGTAGGCGGGCCACCGGATGGGAAGTGGTCACCGATTCCCGAGCATGTTTGTTACACCAAAAACATCATCGACCTTTTGCCGGTCGAATGGAACCGATTCTGCATGGAAGGGGGAGTAAGCCCAGAGGATTAAGCCTATCATAAAAAATCTTTTCTACTGTACTCCCGACGTAAGGGAGAACTGAATATAGTCACAATAAACATACTAGGTAGGTATATCAATTATCAAATTAATGAATCATCTTCGTAGTGAGCCGTACTCGTCGTTTGCATTACACGGCTACAGTTGCTCGTATATATAAATGTGTGACTTGACGTGTGGTTACCGGACAGACGGTCTACTGACACACAACTAAACGAAAATCATTTAAATTTAACACGTAAATTAAACTGATGCTCGTTAATAATTATACTTATGATAGTTTGCTTAAAGTTAACAAAACGCAGTCCCCTATACGAACTTTCAAAGGGTATCTTAAATTGAAGCATCTCGCTAAAACAGAAAACCGGAAATCATAAGTTACTAGTACATTAATGAAAGATAAGTCAATAAACGTTATAGTAATGACAGACGTTGTTGCAAAATAAAAACCGGTATCGTTAAAAACTAACCAGTCCGTGTAGGATCCAACATTGGCGGCCTACTGTAAGGCAAATAATTAAAAAATAGCGGAAGATTCCACCCGAAGGCTTCCGATTTAAGGGGACCGCCGAATAATAACAGCTAAAGAAATTTTACATCCACTGGTAGTTAGTTAACCAGGTCTTACTTTCGATTAGCTCCACGGGTTATGACTGGTTCCGCTAGTGTTTCTTTTTTTTGTGAATAGCCGACAAACCAGCGAATGGGCATACGACGGCAGTGGTTACTAAAACTCATAGACATTCGTAATATCAAGGGCGTCAACGACACATTGCTGCCCATAAAAGAAACCTAATTGTTGATTGGCTCTTCAACACTGCAAACGAAACTGTTAACATATGTGTCACCGTTGAGTTTGTAACAAGAATGGTACCGCAAGTTTATGACCAGGAAAAAAAGCAGGAACTCTTACTATTCTTATTTTCCTTGAAATTTTTTGACTATCACATGATATCACTAGACATACTCGTAGGTCTACTTTAACGTCTACGACGATGGTCGTAGTGTTTGATTTTTCTTATCCAGTGACTGTATGTCGCGCCGTCTTATACAGTACATCTTTGTGCCAACTAAGTTTTACTTGGACACGTACTTCCAACTCTAAAAGTTGTTGTGTCAATAGTCTACAAAAGAGCAGACCAACCAACCAACACCAAGATGAGACTCTTAAATCTTCAACTAAATTTCTTCATTTGGGATCTTTTTTTTTTAGATCTCACCATCACTCATCAAACAACAAGGAAGACATGAAATAAGTATTAAATTCATTTTTTTTTATAGTGGTGGGCGCTTTCATTATAAATTGTATCCATATAAGTGGCAGACTAGTTTTATTAACAAGAAATTGGTTTGACACTAGTTTTGTTGGAACAATTTTAAGGACAAACAACAATAACTAGTTTAATTTTAAATTTAGTTTAATTTGCTTTGTAGTCGTAAGTACGGTGACGTATTATTTAGACCAATTTTATAAGTTTCGATTGCAATCTATAACTAATTAAAAATATCTTGTAAACATAAATCACATGTAGGGTGTTAACTACTTGAGGTTTGTGACGGTTACCTCGCCGACGCTGTTGAGGTGATATTTACGCTTTCGTAAATCCAATACAAATACAGTAATACCTATAAGATCATCAGTGTGACACCAAAAGGTTAGGTACACATACAAAATTACGTGATCACCAAACCACCATAAACTTAATTAAATTTTTGTATCGATCTGGAAAAAAAATTACAAGCGAAGACTAAAATAACTTCATTCAAATCATGATATTTAAAGTAAAAAAAATTGCAATATCTTTTTTTTATCGACAACGGCGGGAAAAATGGCAGACCTATAAAATAATCGACATTCTTAAAATTTGTACCGGAAATAAACAAAGTTCTTGGATACATTCATTTTGCGGCAACGTAGTCAGTAGAGTCAAACTTGGCCAGTTATTTATTTATAAGCAAATTACTTATATGCTGCGTGCAATTTAAACGTATGCAGTTCACGTGGCGTTGAGTGAACTGTTTATTGTTGTTTTCGGTATAAAAAGCAGAACGGACGGCGATCTGGTAGATCAATCAAACAGGTATACCTGCATCCTCGTCGTGACAACGTCATTGATTGTTTTGTTCTTACATTCGAATATTTATAAATCAGTTATAATTAATAAAAAAACTATTATACTTAATCAATTTTGTAACACAAGTATCTAATATATCATTTCCAGGTAAGGTGCAAAGTGCAAAATTCTGTAACAGTTTTTGTATGATAACAATAGAACGTTTTCTCATTTAACTACAAGACAATTACCTTAGGTATCCGTTATTTATTACGAATTACGGTTAATTTCTTGGGCTTCATACATATTTAGCTTGAACATCTATGTTTATTCGTCAGGCAACAAAACTAGAGCCGAGGTTCGATTATACTAAGTAACATTTTTTTTTTCGTACGCAAACATGGTTACATCTATTGTTACCAATGCCTAAAAAAGAACCACGGATCAGTGGAAATTGCATTTTTGGTACCACCATCACAAATTAGTATAGGAACATTGTCTGAGGCTATTTGAATACAGAATTTGTCATAATTACCGTTTTATATCTAGACTATCACTATGGTCTATTTATTCTTTTTTACTTGATAAATCCAGCAGTGTATTTAATAAAAACGCACCTCAAGTGCCAGTGTGGTGCTACCTTTAGGGTCACGATGAAGTCTAGATATTACACATATATAGTTCGATACTTACATACGATACGACGATGTTTCGTTGCATATAAGAAGCCGTACTACCGAATCGTTTTATCCACAACTATTTCACTTCTTACAAAGAAGTGTAGAGTTTTAAAATGTTGCGAATTTTTCTCGTTCTGCCTTTAGCGATAAGTGTTAATTCTGCTTCGGGTGAGTTGACTTTTCAATTTATTTTGTACCTGAGATTGCAAAATTATTTTCAATGTTCATATGATATTTTATTATTAAAGTGTATTTCAACTTTTCTGATTTCTGGATTGCTTGTTTATTCATATGTATTTAAGCCAGAATTCAAAGAAATGAATCTGTGTTAGTTTTATTATGACGTCCAATTTGCAACTATTTTATAAATTTACTCCATTAACAATTAGTAGATTGTTAATTATAAAAGTTGAATTATATTTATATCTCTCATTGGCCTGCAACGAGTCAGTGACGGTTTTGGTGTTACATATAACGACGGGCGGCGGTGACCACTCAAAATCAGACGGCATTCTCCGTCTCGGCATAGTTACTTTGTTAATGTTTATATAAATAGGTACTCCTAATACTACACTATGTATTTTACTTCAAATATTTAAATTTCATTTTTTTGTCAAATTTCATGACAAATATTCGTATTACGACCCACTGACATCAATTTGACTATCCTGAAATTTTTTCTCCATCCGTCTGTCTGTATGTTTCGGTATAACTCAAGAACGAATTGGCCGATCATCAAAAAAATTGGTATGTAGCGAGAACACAAATGATAGCTATGTAAAATGTCCGTTAACCGAATGCTATTTAATCAAGACAAAAAATATTAAATTTTTAATAACATTTATCATTAATAAATATTCTTAATTTTTTTTATATTTATAATTAATAGTCGCACATAGTCGGACGGTGCCGCTAGTGTTTATATATGAATGTAGTCTTAATTAGTAGAAAATATTGCAACGATAATATTCTGTGTTTATATCAAGTTATCCGTCGACCGTTCCGTGAGTGTAGACGATCACCTTCGCGTACAATCACCCACTGTTCCTTAACAATGCTCATTAACAGTGAGAAACTCGAGCGACGCGGAAATGGTACGTACGTAATTGTGGAGCCTACAAACCAACCTTTGTCTATGTTTATTACTTGTGTTCATTTACGTAAATTTTTATGCCTTTTTAAAGCATGTCAGGCAAAGTGATTTATGTTTGTTTTAACGAGGGATTGACGGTTAACGTAAATTAACATAACTTGGCAAAAAAACCCTCGCCTAGGTATTGCTTTAAAAATATATGAGATAGTTACATATATGTGGGCCACACGCGAGGACGGGATGACGGGTCAAATTGACAAGTTACTGAACGCTGTTATTTGTATTCTACATCGGAATTGGGAAGAAAACCAAATAATAAATAATTAAAACTAACACTAAGTGAGACCCTGTCCGATGTTAGATGGCTTACTTCATAAACAATACAACACATTCCTCATAAACTAGAAGGAAAGGCAGAAAGCTGACAGTGGATTAAAAGCACACGATAGAAGCGGCCAGTAGAGACGACTGGATGTGGCTGGCGAACTCCAGTAAAGGGTTCCTTCACACGCTCTGTTCCGTTTCCCTGGACAGACGTGTCATGGTCGCTTTTGAAATAAATTCCTTATCTAATTTATAGACATTAGAGTGAAATAAAAAATGGCTGTACTTAGTCATTGTCTTAAGAGTAACAAGAACTTTACGGTGACCAACTGTCGGTCGGTATGTACAGGTACTTCTACTTGGCAATGACAAACCGAACAAAATAATGATCGTGACCAGGAGTTGGTCCACGTTGGTTACATGGATATCTTTTGATCTGAACTCAGAACAAATTAGCACGGTAATTTAGTTAATTATTGACTTCCTCCGCGATAAATGGAATAATTATTATCTTAACGAGAACTTTAATTTAATACATTCAAAAACTATTTTTATAATTATTATCGAGTGTATCTCGTGAATTTAAGTTTTATTATCCATCTCAACCTTGTGGATTAACTGACAATAAAGACAGAAATCAATTTGAATATTGAACCCTCAGCGCCCTTCATCAAGCCATGTAAGCAAGGCGACTCGGCTTGTGTCTCCGCATCGGCGAAGACGGCGTTCCCGGTGCTGATCCTCGGCGTGCCGGAGCTCGGGGTCAAATCCCTGGACCCTATGCAGTTACCGCTCATCCACAGCGACGACAACGGCCTCAAGCTCACCTTCACAGATTCCACTCTCGCCGGCCTCAAGGACTGCTCGTTGGACAACGTCAAGTAAGTTATAAATACTGCTTTTTAATTTTTTTTTATAAAAATATTAAGAACTACAAATGTAATGCACCATATTTTTATTCGAAGTGTTTAAGTGTGATAACCGCTGTGTGACATAACATACTATCCCAACCAAAGTTGGACTCCTGTGGTAAAACTTCATGAACGCTTCTATTGTTCGCTTGTCCCGATTGTCATATGTCATAAATGCATGTAAGGCTGTAGATTTATAATATAAAGGGTTAGGAGAAAAATAATGCAACGCTAATATTGAAGTGAAGTTGAGAGATCAAATGATTTGAAAGTACGCAAGTACTGTAACGTAAAAGGGGTGAGAGGCCGGCTGGCGCCTTTGAATGTAGATTTTTTTTTGCAAATAAGTACTTAAGTCTTTGTGAATTATATTTTACTATCTGACTAAAATATTTATTTGTTTTTTAGTAATTTAAATTGTAAAATTATTTATCGTATACATGTAACTCACTTTCGAAGAATAACCGACATAATTCGATTTTTGATAGCTTTTTTACTTACAAGATCCAATAATTTTCAATGCAAACTATATATATCATTAGTTTAATGTCCCAGTTCTTATAAAAATACATCACTGACTTATTAAAGCACTTGAAACTCATAATATTGGCATTTAAAAATAAACAATAGTGATATTTTGGTGCATTAAGTTCAGAAAAACTGAGCCTTACACTTAAAAATAGCAGCTATATTGTTTTAGGGCTGAGTTTTTCACGTTCCGTGAATTAGAAATACATATGTTAATTTTTAAGTTTTTATTCATTTACAAATAAAAATGAAAAGAACTTTAAGTATCAAGTGTTACTAATGCAATTCATTAGTAAAAATAAACGAAATCGGTTAAGCCGTTTCTGAGATTATCGCGCACAAACACACAGACA
>DWPT01000419.1:0-24603 GCA_018251895.1 Agathymus mariae mariae
AACACTAAAGTGCTAATGTTGAAAAGCTGCTGGTACCCATCGAGATATGAGGATACAGACTCGTCGCTATCGTTGCTCAGAAGGTGCGCATTCGAGGAAGAGTAATGTTCCAATTGTTTTAATGAAAACAACTTCGACAACAAGATTCAGGCATATAGCAACGCCATCTCTTATCGGACAGCGAAAAGTCGCCACACCGTCACGTACATACTACTAATTTCTTAACCACAAAGTTATAGAATGGAATTAATTTATCTAAAATTGAATATTACCTGAAGCACCTATTGTTCATTATCAATTTTTCATGAAAATAAAATGAATATCATTCACAAGTAAATACTTTCACGTTTAGTTGGGTAAACAACGAACTTTTTGGAAGGCCAGTTTAGCCTTGAAATCTGTGTTCTTTTGAAAGTTAGCCTTTAGAAAAGTGATCAGCAGACCGTATCGGTCGTGAACTTATTGAACCATTTGCGTAACTCCACAGACAGTATCTTGGTCAAGAATGTCATCTCGCATTCATAATGCGTAACTTTGATATCACTGTAATAACAACTAGACTTTTTCTTAATATTAATTAATTTACTTTTTATACATTGCACAATATTTGCATAAGTTATATATATCGGTAATCAACCTTAACATGGCGTAGTAATTAATAGTAATGGCGTAGTAATTAAACCTTCCTTAAGAAACGACGGGTCCAGCTGATCAATGGTTTCGATTTTCCGATGGGGTAGATAGTACCAAGAGAATATATCAAATTTCATAAATTTTTGCTCTTTGGTCCTAGTTGTTTATGATAAAACAGTTGCGCAGGTATGTTCATGCTTCTGGCCACATAGGGGATGCTACTTGTGATGTATCTTTTTCCATCTTCCCCAATACTTCATTCATTTTTAAAATCGTAGTGCGGTATGTCAAAATTCAGTTTTATTTGTATTCAGTTTTGTACACCGCTGTCCGTTGCTCATATGTAGGTAACAATTAAAAAGTTGGTCTGAGGAATAAAAATATTGTCTAGTATGCCTGAAAATTATACTCATAATGCATCCAATTTATAAATGGCTCTCAATAGTCTTTGACTATCTTGTACATGGTATGGTTATATGTAGGAAAAATAACTGTATTATTATTTATTGTATGTATATTAACTGCATTTACATAAACCGTCTAACACGCCGTCTACCGCTTTTCGGTAGTAAAAAATATTCTCGACTGTAGAAATCCAGACTAAAAATAACGGTCGAAGTTAAACTAATAATGAATACCAATTTATGTTTATTTGATAGTTATTTATGTAGGTATTTATATCACAAATTAAATTACAACGGAATCTGAGTCTCGTCTGGTAACATTCCCTACCATCAGATTCTTGATGGAAGTAAAAAGACGCAGACGGTATAATACATTAAGGGTTTAATTTAATTCTTGTTAAAGATGAGACAAGCTACATTCAAATATCATAATTTGTTATGCACTGTTACGTAACAGTGAAATTCTTTGTCATATTTTGAGATTGCGTTGCTTTGATTCGCTAAATTTAACTGTAATATTTTCATCGGCGAGAATTCTGAAGGTCGTTTACCGACAGCAATAACTGCAGAAAATAATGGCTGCAATGACTCGAATAGTTGTGGACGTGTAAACTTGTAGATAGAAGAGCGTTAGAATTATGAGAAAAAATATATCAAAGAATACAAATGGAAACGAAACTTCGATATTAATGCTACAAGTGTAGTAAACAAGTAATTGTGGATGACCGATTGGCTGACATGATGATATGGTGACAATCACTTTATGCCAAAACTCCTTAAAAATCTCCAAAAAAGTTTTGAATGAAATTAATGAATTATCATAACGGTGTTAAATCATAATATACGCCTTTATATATATATATATTTACTACTTTTTCACTCCTGCTCCAAAACGCGTATTATAGAGATTTTTCTGGAATTCCTTCGGAATAAATACTTTATATGATGGCAAATATGATAAATGAAATTCATTAACATATGAATAAAACTATCGACTTCATACTAAATATATGGAACGAGTCCTAGAGTGGGAGACTATTTAAATCTTTTGCGCATACAATGATCTAACAAAAAAATAATTATCTACTAAAGAGATTAATAACAAGTTTTCAAATCTTGGTAAATATTAAGTTAATCTGTTGAGGAAAAGAGTGTATGGGTTTACTATAAGCATAGATTTCAATATCTACACAAATAGAGATGTAAAAATATGCTCATTAAACCGAAAAGATTCCGGACGTGAACTAACAAGGGTGAGCATTAAACAAGTGTAGTCATTCGGAAGAATTGTTTAACGCTATCCAAATAGCGGTGTTCCGAACGCGAAAGGAACCACTAAGCAGATAATTTTTCGATCGTCCGTGTACATAAGCCGTCAATCACGGCTTGCATTTAACAAAATTGAATGAATATGGTAAATTTAACAATACTCACTATAGTCGATTGTATTCCACTGAATACTGATTTTAAGTTCGGCACAGGATACTCGTAGATGCCTACTGATTTGCTGTTGGCACTCATGATTATATCGATTTTCTATTATATGCCAATAGCTGTCAAATGTACTACCTCATGGTAGTTGGTTAAAGATGACCATCGTTCGTAACACAAAAGGGATCACTGGCGCATTTGTATTGCCGGCAAAATGGTTAGATGAAAATTTCTTTAATTATTTTAAAAGGAGGATGGGATTTGGTCGACCATGTGGTGATATGGAAAAGCCAGCAACGTCGCACATGGAGGACGTCCTCCTCCGTCACGCATTAAGGGCATGTAACGAGCAGAGAAGTTTGGCTTGGTCTCACAGATGCACTTACACCTCATAAACTTATTTGAAATGTACAATATGTTTTTATGAAGGGGAATAAAGAGTGGATCCTGTAAAGTATATTTCATAGTTGATTCGTTTCCAACAAGATATTTAAATGAACGGTACTTTTATAAAAAATTAACCATAACAATTATATTACGGCTTCCTCAATTAAGCGGAGATTTTTTTATATCTTTGTAGGTAATTAATATGACGCCCAAAATAGCAGGCTCCAATCATTTAAATTCGCATTTTTTCAAAATCTTATCAGATTAAAGTCAGTTGTATTTCAGATTCATATAGATTTCCAGACACAAACATAACTGGGCATTCATTAAAAAAAATACTCAAAATACGTTCCATAAAACTCAAAACGTCAATTTCGGCTTAAATTTACATAAACATAAAAATAATGATTTTATCAAAACTTATAAGAAAATACACTTCAATAAATAAATTTAAGATTATCGACCATGAACTAGCGGTGGATAGAAGACTATTGCGGGCACGATTACCACACTGCCCCAAAAGTAGACTATAAAACGGCTGACAAGCGCACAGAGGTCAGTTGCAACCGACTTCCGTTGTGGTATCAACGGAAGCACCCAAAATATCTGCAATCATGAAGGTTCTCGTAGTGTTAGGAGCATTATGCGTGCTGGCGGCATGCGCTGCCTACGTGGTGGAGGACCAAGCGGTCGCCGCGAGCAAGGGTCACAGTCACAAGCACGGCGGCGGCCACCATCACCATCACGACCATCATCATGAACACGGCGATCATGGCCACAAGGGACACAAGGGCCATCACCATCACCACAAAGGTGATGAAGGGCATCATGGCAAACATCATCACCATGAGCACCATCACGAAGACGGCGGCGGCCACAAGAAGCATTGGGACGAGCACGATCATCACGGTGACCACCACGAGCACGGCCACCACCACAAAGGCGAAAAGCATGGCCACCATGAACATCATGACAAGGGAGAACACATCGACGGACACCACAAGCAATACCACAAGGATCACTTCCACAAGGACCATGACTTCCATGATGGCCACCACCACGAGGGCAAGCACCATAAGCACCACCACCATCACGGACACCACCACGATGATAAAGGACACCACAAAAAGGGTGGTCATCATCATCATGGACATCATGAAGGCCATCATGGCCACCATGACCACCACGACAAGCACCATCACGACGAGGGCCACCACGGACACAAAGGACACCACGGCCACGACGAGCATCACCATGGCCATCACGATCATGGCAAGAAGGGCGGTCACGGACACCACAAGGATTGGGGATTCCATCATGGGAAGCACTGACACTATCAATTTATTTCAAATTGTTTTTTGTGAAATGTTGTTACAGATCAAGTTGATTGTTGTTATTGTTTCTTATACTTTTATAATTGAAAAATACTCCGTTTAATACTAAATAACTTGTTTTTTTCACATACATCGTTGAGATGACATATTTGACGGTATACTTCTGCACCGTCTGAGCATATAAATCTGACAGATTTCAACTATACATCTTAGTAGTTCTATCAGAAGAATATTTATTTATAAGATCAATCATTTATCTAAGTTTGTATATCATTACACACACTTCAATAAAATGTCATTGAATGTTTAAAATATAAAAAATATAGAATTAAACAATTAAAAAAAAATGTCTCTGATGGCATAAAGACAAAGATGACATGACATCAAAAACAACCAAGTCAGGAAAACAAATATTTATTTTTCATTGATATGTCTGTTTCTTCAAAACAAATATTAACTTGTCTTATAAATATCGGAATCTTCTGGTCCGCGAACAGGACCGGTATCGAGTACATTGCAAACGCAAGGAAAAGGTTTTTTTATATTTAATTGCAATACGGTCGTATAAAATTGCAAAACTTACCTTAGGTCCAAATCCTATTCCAAAACCAAATGCGATTTCATTATTAATTCACTTTCACTTATATTAATTTATATATCGAAAATAAATAAAACCATAATTGTCTTAAGTACCAACCATTACATTGGTGCTCAGACCTTGGTTAGGAGCCTTGGTCTATACTATTACCTACATCTGACAGCCCCTTAGTCTTTTTAAGGTCTTCCTTCCGATGAAAACAAAGCTTTTGTTTATCCAGACATCAATACTACCGCTCATTGGTAAAGGAGATGTGTGTTCCTTAATATAAATACTTAAAATAAAAGTGATAGCTATATACAATATGCGTGGTGGTCTTTACCCTTGTCATTGTTAAAGGAGCCCCGAGTCGGACCGTTATAGATAGATAGATCGCGACGTCACCGATGCGTTGCCAGGCAACAAGCTAGCAATAAAATCGTTTACCTTACTCTTGTCTTTACAGCTTTTGCCATAGATGATTCGTGTGGATGTTTTATACATTTAGATACTACTTTGACAAAAATTAAACCTTATAGAGTATTTTTTTTTTACTGTGATATTTTCTACGACGGTAAGTGGTGATGAAGTTTAAGATATTGAACGCACTAACTTATAAAATCCTATTCACTCTCCTCTTGAAAACCCCAACATCATAAGTAGCCGGGTACAATGACGCGGGCTACCTATACCAGACCTCTGCAGTACGCATATCGAAGGGCTATGTTCATGATTCAAGTCGGTAACGACAGTGCCGCCCGCCAAATCAAATCACAAAATACAAGTACATCTATACATATGATAAAATTCTAATAGATCGCTTTCAGTACATTAAAGATATATGAGAAAAAACTACTATTAGGGGTCTGTATTAATGCAAAAAAATTCAAAATAATAGTTAATAGAATTTTTGTCTGTTTCACTGTGCGTTTTTTCGCGCTAATCTCAGAAACTGCTTTACCGATTTCGTTCTGGTTTTCATTAATAATCAAGTAAGCATCACCTAATATTTAAAGCTTGTTTCATTGCAATCCGTCTATAAATAAAAAAAGTTATGAATGAATATATGTATTTCTAATTAACAAAACGAGAAAGTCTAAAACAATGCAGGTGTTTCTTCTACGTCTAGGGTAGTTTTTTCGAAGTGAAGCGAGTGCATTTGCTAGTTATAATTAGACATGTAATTTTTTGCTTCTACAAAAATTGGAATAGTTGCATCATATAACGAGATCATATAAGAGATATAACGATATTGACCATTGTGTATCACTTTTCTGCTTGTACACAGTTTTCCTTTTTTTTTGTATGAATAATATTGATTTGAATACAATTAATTCAATAGAATAACGAGGTATTCCCACACTAAAATATTTAATAAAACCAATTTTCTTTGTTTTTTTTTGTTCGGCAACTATTGCCGAACTATTCTATTATTAGTAAAATAATTCGAACCAGGACTTTATTTAATAGGTGAACAGTTATATTCATAAGGTAGCAAACTACCCTCGCTTCGCTTCAGAAAAACTACCTGACGCTTAGAAATAGCACCTACATTGTTTTAGCACCGAGCTTTTCTCGTTATATTACATTTATTCTATACATATAATAAAATTCTAATTGATAGCTTTTTGTACATTGTGGATGCATGAGAAAAACTACTATTACGCAATAGAACCCGAAACAATAATCGTCAGAATTTTTGTCTGTTTGCCTGTGCGTTTGTTCGCGCTAATCTCAGAAATGGCTTATCCGATTTCGTTACGGTTTTCATTAATGTATTGCAGTAAGAGTCATTTAATATTTATAATTCGTTTCATTTCAATCCGTCTATAAATAAAAAAATACTAACAACTATTGTTTTGGGTTCTATTGCGTTAATAAAAGTCGTTGTAATAGTAGTTTTTCTCATTTATATTCAATGTACGGAAAGCAATCAGTTAGAATCTTATTATTTGAATAGATTACACTAATATGTACACTTACTTATTAAGCATTCTCGTACTCGCGGCGTACCTTTCATAGACGTACCGCAACCTGCCTGTCGAGTGCGGGGTCCCGGGGTTGATTCCTGGTGATGTCATATTTGCGTACACCCGTGCCATCCGGCACACAGGATATGGATTATATCTGGATGGGATGGGATCTAGTGCGGGGATGTGAGCATTTATGTTTACGTTCATATAAAAATAGTCGAAAATATACTAGAACGTAATACAGAGTAGTGAAATTAATATATTGTTGAAAACATGTTACAGATAACTGCTTGGAAAAAAAATTTTAATTGTATTAATTTTTTAAATTTCTAAATTGAATAAAATGTAAAAGCACAGAAGGACTTCATGCTGTAAGAGCAAGCAAACAGCGGTCGTAAAGTTGCGGAATAAATTTATTTCACCACCTGACGCTGCTGCATAAACTTTTAATATAAAACCGGCAAGACGTGTACAGAGGTCAGTAGCAGCCGGACTTCCGTTGTCACCGCTGCAACGGTGAGCACTGGACAAGATGAAGTCGTTCGTAGTGTTAGCAGCGGTGTGCTTGGTGGCGGCGAGCGCCGCGTACGAGGTGGAGGACCAGGCCGTCGCGGCCAGCAAAGGACACCATCACGAGCATGGTAAAGGTCACCATCACCATGGCGGCCACCATCATGAACACGGCCATCATGGCCACAAGGGACACAAGGGCCACCACCATCATCACAAAGGTGATGAAGGACATCATGGTAAACATCATCACCATGAACACCATCACGAAGATGGCGGCGGCCACAAGAAGCATTGGGATGAGCATGACCATCACGGCGAGCATCACGAACACGGCCACCACCATAAAGGCGAAAAGCATGGCCACCATGAACATCACGACAAGGGAGAACATATTGACGGACACCATAAACAATACCACAAGGATCACTTCCACAAGGACCATGACTTCCATGATGGCCACCACCACGAGGGCAAGCACCACAAGCACCATCACCATCACGGACACCACCACGATGATGAAGGACATCATAAAAAGGGCGGTCATCATCACCATGGACACCACGAGGGCCACCACGGACACGAAGGCCACCACGACAAACACCACCATGACAAGCATCATCACGACCACCACGGACACCACGGCCACGAGGGCCACCACCACGGCCATCATGGTCATGGAAAAAAAGGCGGCCACGAACACCACAAGCACTGGGGCCACCATGGAAAACACTGACAACACTAATTTATTTAACTATAATTCAATGTTATTGTTACAAATCAAATTGTTTTTGTTGATATTGTTTATAGATGTTTTTACTGAATGTAAATATTTCTTAATATAATTTTCTGATATTGCCGTTGTTAAATGAAATTATTAATCTTGTTACCAAATTTACCCTATGCACAATTTCTCGCACTAATTCATTTTTTAATGAGAATTATACAAAGTAATATTGGATTTTATATTTAATATTTATTGATTACAGAAGCAGCTGTAGGTTTAGTGCTGAATAGCATCATTCATTGACAATCACTTTGAAGTTTTGCAGTAAGTGAGAAAAGCGGTACATAGTAAGTCTTTCTTTGACTAAAGACACAGGTACTGTAAAAGAAACATAAAAATGGATACAAATAAGCAAACTCCATATTACAATCATGTCACGTTAAGAAAGTAATTTATTATTGTGCCTCTGATTCAAGTTATGGCAGTTACAAAGGGTCGGAATTCGGAGAGTTGACATCTCCAGTGATGTGCAGTACCAAAACTAAAAATTACAACTAAACTACTCCATCGAACAGAGCCGGTGTGAGCTTCTGCGAGGCACGGTTCAAAAAAATTGCGGGGCCTGAATACAATTTTAAATCATACACTTAAATTTTGATACGAGGAATTATTTATTTACTAATGCTGTTACATATAATACATTTTATATAAGACAAATAACATGTAAAAATGCGCGTGTGATATATTTTCGCGTTATTGTAGTAAAATATAACAATTTATAGCTCTCTCTTCTTAAAGAATTTTCGCTCATGTGTGAAAGTAATTAAAAATAAAAATTGAAATTGAAGATTGAAACAGCCGATGTTCATAAAAACTTTTTTAAAATTCTACAGAATATAAGTAAACATCCGATAATGAAAAAAATATATTGATAATTTATTTATTACAAAAGCAATTATGTAAATTAAAAACACTCAAATTTTTTTGCAGCCGTTAAATTGTTATTAAATAAAAAAAATAAGTTAAAACGTTTGCCACTAGTTATCAAATACTGAAACTACGTAAACAGACTATACACTTCCGAGCTTTACTTCCGTCCGAAAAAAATCTGCGTTACCCTCTAGTTGCGCCTAAAGAAATTTTACTTCAATAATATAATCCAAAAATAATATTGAATAGTTTTTCTCGTTTTTTTTCAACACCAAATCTTTAATATAATCATAAAATCGATTGAACAGCCCTTGCCACGCTTCGAGAGGTTACCAAATGCTTACCATCGGAGACCGTAGCAACCCAATAGAATATTGAGTTTCGATTTAAAACATTGAACTGCAACACGGCAACTAACTCACAGCCACTACTAAATGTCAGGTGTGGCTATGCCCTGAAAGGAAAGTTCAAATTCTGTAATCACTTTTTACATTTACGATTTTTGTCAATAAAATATCTAGCATATATTAATAGCATCACTGGAAAAAGAACACAAAAAAAATTCAGTAAAACTGATATCGACCAAATAGAATCCTTAAGATTAAAAATTCATCAGCTCCCTTAGAGTTTCCTACCAAATTATACACTGAGTCCTCTGATGTACTCTATCCGACTTTTTGGTTACTATACCCATTTTATGGTTACGTTATCACACCACTTGTCCAAGAATGAAAATCCATTCACAACACTGGGTTCGTTGCAATGGTCAGATTTACATAAATCTTATTACTATAAAACAAATGTAATTTTGAAATACAGTGAGCTGGCCTCCAGGTATGGCGTAACATTGATGAATCTTCTGGTGAAACAAAGAATATGTTATTAAATGATCGGGCAACACACAGCATTCAAAAAGTAATAGAGAAAAATAGTAAGAACCGTATGTTACGGAGGGCATACATGCACTTTTAAGAAGCAAAAAACATTCTGATCTTAAAACATTTTTGTCATAAAAAAGTCCACCAAATTCACGTAAATAGATTATTAGGACCTGGTGAGTTCATATTGCGTTCACTGTTAAAATATTTACAAATCTGATGGAGAGCCAAGTCCCTAACTCTTCAAGGCCTGATTCAACAGGGCCTCAAAAAGGTTGGCTGTTTCGAAGCGTAGGTCGCTCGATAAATTTTGAGACAAAGAAAAAGTATTCAACATATCAGTACTGTTTATTTTGTACCTTTTCAAAACCGGAGAGTATTCATGCGCTATTCAAAATTCCATTCGTCTGAACTAACTTTAGTATATTTTTCTTTCAATATTTAGAACAAGAAGAAGACTTGTTAAGAAGTTGTTAAGAAGACTTAGGGGATAACACTGAGATTAGTGGAGGGAAAATTCTTAGTAGTGCCTTAGGCAGCGTGGCGCTAAAATCAAATGAGCGATTTGCTCGTCCTGTTACCTAATTAACATTTTATAATACTGTGTGCCTTTTTTTAAAATTAAACCGACTTCAAATAGAAAAACTACAAAATGATGCGTAAAAGCGAAATTTATTGATTAATTAAAGTCTTTTCCAATTCCTACACAAAACAATACTTAGCGATTTAAACAGCTTCATTAATAACGGAATATAACACTAATAAAATAGCACGGCTGGCGGAATTTAACCTAACATACCTGTCTATTTGGCTTGACGTCTATTTCAAACATTTCAGTATTATTTATTTTATTTATTGTTAATATTTCGAAAAAAAAATATTTTTGGTACAAACAAATTATAATGCAAGTACGATCCATTTTTTGAAATGAAACTTCTTTAGTGCCGTTGTGATTTAAAATTCGATGTAACAAAAATAACGTGGATTTAGATAGCGAGAGAATGAGATAGAATACATTATACAGTGTTTCAAATCAGGGATGTTATGGAGCTCTGTAACCGTAACCGAAGCTATCAGATATCCGAAATAAAAATATATCCGAAACCGTAACCGATCCGATAAAAATGTTTCGTATAATTTTGGATAGAGGCAGAATCTAAATAAAACACATTAGCCGCGTCGTTCACATTTTAGACAGTTTTTATAATTTAATTTGATTTGTCTGTGATTATAATACCACATAAAACCTAGAAACAAAGTCAAACCTTGAAAAAACGTTAAATTATTTTTTCAATCTTAAATCATCTTATAGCCGTGACCGAAATTATCCGGAACAATCGGATAATCCGAAATAATTTCGTATCCATAACCGTAAACAAAACCGGTAAAATATTATTTATATCCATATCCGGATCCGAAATTTTATATCCACAACATCCCTATTTCAAACCACTCGGTCTCTTCTTTGTGAGATTCTTCGTAGCCACTCTTGTATATTAAGCGGTATACGTATGGGTGCTTGTGTGCGCCTGTGTAGTATACTGCTGCTTTACTCTAGTCCGAGCATTCTAGCTGTATATGTTCGCAAGTGGTTTGGTAAGTGTCTGCGCCAGAATATTACTAGGCTTTGACCGAAGATGTCATAGTCAGCGTGGTTTACTTTTCATTCATATTCATATTTATATGAATATTATTAGATATAATTTTAATAAAGAAGGTGTGTGTGCATTTCAAATATGGTAGAAGTCAAACTTCCAGAAAACTATATTTGGAGAGACTGAGACAAATGAAGAGTTAGAGTGGGATAGTTGTATCGTTTATTAGGCCGACCAATAATAACAATTAAGGATATCGGGACTAATCATAACTCGAGCAATTCAAAACTCATTAACAGTATTTCTTATTGGGTAAATAAATACTTGCCTATAACCCCACCAATAGGTTAATCAGAAGGTCGGGATGAGCGGAGGCTCATCACGAGCAGAGCCCGGCGGGGCAAACCCTCAGGATTCAGGTTGCGTGTCGTTGAAGATCTTGGAATCCTGTACATAGCGTTAAGAAGGCCACCGGGCAAGGTTTTAGTGCGGCAAAAATCACACATGGCTCGATGTCGCTCCCATGGAATATCCCCCTAGAAAACAAAAAGGCCCAAATGGTAAACTGCACTAATAAACGAAAATAATAATAGTGTACAGTAACTTATGAATTTTTTTCTACTTGATATCTCGAAGAGTTTTAACTCAACTGAACTACGATTACGATTGCGGTATACAACCTTACAAACCATTAGCTTTGAAATATACTGATTACGAATAAGTGCTCTAAGTGTCAAGCAAATATCAAGTTTCAATCATTAGTTAATAGTTCATTTCTTTCAATACTAAGTTTCATTAGTTGTTTAAAATTAAAAAAATAAATTAAAAAAATATTATTATCTTTAAACTTGCCGGTTAGGGTATAGTGGACCAGAACATATCAGTAGTGTCGGTTACTCGACTTTAGCATTTAACTACCGATTTTCAAATATTCAATTAATACCATTATGGACCACATGTATAATTTTATATACTATAATAATTTATACTGTAAATATAACAACAAAAAAATGCTCCTTATTGTACACCAGAAATAGTATATAGAAAAACTGAGGTATAATATTTGAATGTTATTGGATTGTTATTCTAAAAATTAATTCTTAACGTAAAGTTATAAGTAAGTAGTTATAGTATAACTAATTGGAAATATTCAACAAAGCGATGCTCTTACTAAGCCTTAAAGACTATAATGTTAATGTAATTCAGATATCTTTTTATACGTACTATGAAATATTATAGAGAGAAAATACAACTATTCTTTCGATCAAACTTGACATTGATTATTTAGAATAAAACCATCTCCAACTGATCCCGGCGTGATCATACTTGTTGTTTACAAATAAACCGACCAACCTACAGCTATAGCTACTTTAACTGTAAGATCTAATTCACTACATGAAATAAATAACAAATTATATCCATATCTAAAACATTCGGACCGAAAATAATACCCTTAATGAACGGTGTCGGGTAACAAAACGGTTGCGGAATAAAATAACAAATTTCTCCATCGCCTGAGGCTACGAACTTTTAATATAAAACAGGCATGAAGTGTACAGAGGTCAGTAGCAGCCGGATTTCCGTTGTTAACATAGCAACGGAGATCACTGGCAAAATGAAGGCGTCCATAGTATTAGCAGCTGTGTGCTTGGTGGCGGCGAGCGCCGCGTACGAGGTGGAGGACCAGGCTGTCGCGGCCAGTAAGGGGCACAAGCACGAGCATGGTGAAGGTCACCATCACCATAAAGATCATCACCATCATCACGAAGGCCATGAACATAAAGGGCACAAAGGTCATCATCATCATCATAAAGGACATGAGGACCATCACGGTAAGCATCATCATGGTGGACATCACCACGAACATGACGAAGGACATAAGAAACATGAGGATGAACACGACCACCACGGCGGTCATCATGAGCACGGACACCACCACAAGGGCGAAAAGCACGGTCACCACAAGCATCACGACAAGGGCGAACACGTTGATGGATACCACAAGAAATACCACAAGGACCACTTCCACAAGGACCATCACTTCCACGATGGACATCACGACGAGGGCAAACACCATAAGCACGGCCACCACCACGGACACCACCATGGCCATGAAGAACACCACAAGAAGGGCGGACATCATCATGACGGGCACCACAAAGGGCATCACGGACACGATGAACACCACGACAAGCACCATCACCACCACGGCCACCATGAACACAAGGGACACCACGGCCACGAGAAGCATCACGAAGACCATCACGACCATGGCAAGGGGGATGGTCACAAAGGCCACAAGGACTGGGGCCACGAAAGTAAACATTAATTTAAGACTCATTTGTGTACCTCTAATTGTTAGTTATGTTAAGTACAAAGCAAGTGAATAATTATTAAATTGTTGATGTTATTAAGCTGGTACTCTTCTTTCTTGCCATTTCCTTCTTACTATTTAATCAATATTAAGACATCACAACACCGCGTGAAGAACGTATTAAACAAATTTAAAATGCCACATAATCACACGAGCATTGCGTGCAGCGTGAACACAATGATTCACTTGCGGCTTCGTGCGAAGCGAACGGTCTATGAGGTAGCTTAAATATTTTACCGACGGTTTCTAATTAGTTTTAGCAACGCGAAGCTTAAGCGGCGGTGGGTGGATGTACTTTCGGCTGAACAAGACGGCGGCCGTCTTCGATAGGACATCCTCCACCTGTCCAGCCACTCTGGTAACAGGTCGAGCAGATGCTACATCCTTTTGACTGCCATCCTTCTGCGTGTGGGACGGTGGGGATTCGGGCCTAAAGAGTAACCTTTTTACCCGGGACTAAAACTAGGGAAAACGAGAGTCTTCCGGTGAAGAAGGCGGGAGCACCGCTGTTTAGTGGGGGAAAATTCCCTTATCGATCCGTATAACGAACTAGAGTCGCAGACTTTCGTCCCTCAGATGAGTGGGGACTATCCCGTCTCTAAGAGATCCCGCGAGATCGAGCGTGTAGGGACGCGATCCCTCTCAAAGATTCAATCGGCCCATAGTTGACGCGGGCGAACATCGTCAGCGTCAAATTGACCACATGCTCCTCCAACGTCATCACCCTGAGCTCGCGCGCCACCACGTCATATTAGTAGTATTCTTTACCTTATCATGATTAACCCTTCTGATGCGGATCCGCAGCCGTTGCGAAAGCCGTGTCTCTTCCTCACCAGTTCTACACTCATAATTCTTAACACCACTTCCTTTTGCTTGGCTGTAGTACCGATCTACGCCGCGACCTGTGAATCTAAAAGGGGACCTTCATCAAGGAGCACTATTATCTTACCCATACTGGAATTTGCTATTCTACCTGACCCGGCTGTTCCGGCTTTGGAACCCGCAATGCACTGGGATGAGTTTTGTTGACTTGTAATCATTTTAATATAAAACTTTGTTATGAATTTATTCATTAATTAAAGTCGATTAAATTATAATACATATTCTCAAATTAAAATAGTGACGATGAAAAAATCTGTACATGCAATATTGAATACATTTTCAGGCTTAATAATATTTTATATTATATGCGTATTACAGGTATACACAGTACAATTATTAAACAGAATGTGCATCGACAGAAATACCAAAATTAACAATCTGGCTTCACATGAACTTAATACACTGAAGACACATGCAAACCTGTCTTTTACCCCCGGGCTGTTCATATCGCACACGCGGTCACATTCTACTTCGACTACCCGCGCGCAAAAAAGAAAAATTATCCATTCGCCCCGCGGCTTCGAGTTTGAACGGACGTCTCATGTAGCTCGCTAAGGAATATTTAGCGTAGGCAATTGTTACTTTGCGATTGGAAATGGTTTTTTTTTTAAACGATTATTTTTTGTATCCCGAATTTAATTTAAAATATTTCATTCATACAAAATGGTAATATTTATTTGTTTGTTATATGAATTTTTTTATAACAATTAAGTTTTAATCTGGTTGAAAAAATACGTAGGTAATTGATAACAAATATTTATTTAAGCGGATAGCACGAATTAGCTTAGATACAGTTTTCGTGTCGTATCAAAATTGGTGTTTGAGTTCATATGTTTATCAAATACAAATACAAATTGAATAAAATTGTAGTGGTTGCACTGAAACTTTTCATGATGAAGTTATTGATATATTTACTTACACCAGTGTTCGCTTAGTATTACAAATTCCACCACATTCATTGAAAAAACATTTGTTTCGATTATTTATTACTAACACTAAAACTCATCAGTAGCTATTAAGTGAAAAAAATATCGATTAATAAACAAGAGAAAAATATACCGAATTTGTTTTTTGCCTATTTATATAAAATTTATTGTGTTATCACGGTCTATGTTGGGACGAGTTATCTAGTCCATACTATGCATATATGTGTGTATATAACATAGCTAGCTGTATGGATCGAAGTAAGGCAGTCCATGCAAATGTCAAGCGCACATAGATAAGGGCGCCGCACAATAGACACCGCAGGCTAACGGCATTGTTGCGGACGCGATTTCTAAATAACCCGTGGTATGTACCATTGCTTGTACGTGCGATGAAAGAAATATAAATTCTGTTTTACGTTTGTCCAGTATAAAAATGTATATATTTTATTTCTTAAATATTCCCGAATTGAATAATTAAAACATTTGGTGTCAGATCAGAAATCTGATCATACATTTATCTGTCAAAAGTATATTCGTCCGAGCGGGAAATCAAACCCCAAATCCTTCGCTTGCCAAGTCTCTACCAACTATTTTAATAATTTTAATAAGTTAAATGAAGTATAAACATATATGACATATTATGTGGGATTAAATATTGATAGATCAGTTTTATATATTTTTCTACGTCCACAAATTCCACTTCAGTAGTATGGCGGCAGATTTCTTTAAACATCTTTCATTACTCAACTCGTTCAAGGTAATGGGTTTTTTCACCAAAAAAAATCGATATAGATAGTTTTTATCGATTCATAAACCAAAAAGTATTATAATTGTCCAAAAATATTGTACCCTTATTTTGTCTGTGTCTTTAAATGGTCGTATGTTGCCGCTGGCGCAAGAGGCTCCTATTACCGACATGTATTGGTGCCATACTGGCAAACTTATTTATAATACATTTAAAAACTTCCAAGGCTTATTTCTTTTTAATAGTTGGTTGTTACGTCCGAAAATTCGCCCATTATATTTGGTGTGATACTCGGCACGCGCATATTTTTTTAATCTGTATTAAATGTTTACATTAGAAATGTTTAATAAAAAATCACTATTATGGGTCATTTTGCTAGTTGGGTAATAACTGGTTGTGGTCGCAGTATCGGGGGGCTATAAAGTAGCGGCTCCATATGCCACGGGAAGATTGCTCGGGTCGAATCTGACCGACAATTGTTAACAAGTGTGCCCATGTTTTCAAAACAATATTGAGGGATATATTAATTATAGATATTTCATTTTTAGTTTTAAATTAATATACAGGTAGTTTATGTAAGCATTTTAGGGTGTTGAAAGCTACTCTTATTCACCCCTACTGGTGGTGAGCGTTGTTAGAGAAAAGACAAGACTGTAATGCTTATTCCTTCTATTGGATGTTGCTGGGCTGGGTTTTACACTTTTACACCGTTTTAATCCCGTCGTAGTTACCATCATGCATACTTACAATCTTTTAGAAATTAAAATAATTGACCCATTACTTGGCTTAGGTTTCCTCTCAGAATGAGACGGGTTAAGACCATAGTCTGCCACGCTGGCCAAGTGCGGGATGGCAGACTTCACACGGTTTCCTCACGATATTTTCCTTCAGAGGTGAGAGTGAAAATTACATTATAATACGCACATAATTTGAAAAAAGTAAGGTGCGTGGAGAATTCACACACAAGTCTCCCGTACAGTAGACCAACATTCAAACCACGAGGTTAACAGTGCTTCATCATCGTTCTTATACATTATTATTATTATTATACTTATTGTGCATGGTATTAGGATATTTTACTTGCTTGACTACTTACTATCCTTCTAAAATCCAACGTGATATTTTTTTTTTACAAATTCCGGTTATAGCATTGTAGTGCCAATGTATCACAGCTGACAACGCAGCGATGATGCTTTTCATGTTACGAATGTCCATGAGCGACGGTAATTATTTACCATAGATAGCCCAAACACTCGTTTGTCGGCTATTGATATAAAAACGTATTTTTGTGAATTTACAATGTAATAAGTAGTCCAGAAGAGATCTTTAATTACTAATAGGTATTCATTATGATTCGTTTTGTCTCAATGTCTTTTGTATATTTTTTGTGTTGCCTTCAAACTATTATTAACCCTTGACAGGAAATTACCGTACGCGCCTAAAGAACGTTAATTCCATTACTTAAGATTAAAATAAGTACTTCGGAAGCTTAAAAAACTTTCCTACTGAAATTCAAATGACTGGCCCTACGACAAGTTTGATTCTAACGACGGTCAGTGCTCTTAATCGTCTCTCTATAATTGCTCCCACTTTGCCCATCATAAATCATACCTCTAATTAGATACACCAAGGTCCCATTTTAGGCCCGCTGTTGTTATTATAGCGGTTTTTCTACTCACTCCAATTTGCTGGCTTTATTTTCAAGTTTTGACGTGGATATATGATGCGATTCGGTAAAAATTGCTCTTTCTGTTTTTTGTTCAGGTTTCCAGACTGTGGCAATCAACAGTTTACACCCTTCTAGGTATCTTTTTTATACTGCATTGCGTGTATTGAATTTGTTTGCAATAAGTAATACTATGTTTTCATTCAAACTGAATTTCTTAACATTATAAGAACCATCTTCTTCTGAAATATGCCATATCTTCTCTGCATTCTTTGATATTTTTTCACGTGTTATCTTCACAGTCTATAATTGACTTGTACTGGGATCGTAATAGGGTTTCTCTCGGACGATACCTAGAAAACAAAAGCTGTAGCATAAATTGTATTAATATGATACTATTTGTAAACTAAACACATTTATTAGGTTTCATAACAATATTAAATAACTTCTGTTCATAGCTTACGCACCTTACTCGTGAAAGCACACACAAGTGACAGATTGTATGTTACTTTGTTATCAAATCCAGTTTTTGACTATACATTTTACTCTGTTAATTGCATTTTAAATTGCTCCATAATTAACAAACTAAATATTTATTTCACACATCATCACAGTTGCAGCAACGACAGCAATAGTAAAATCTGTGGTGCAGCAGTGTAGGTTCATCCTGAAACACGAAAGCAGTATTTTGTACCTTAAGATATTTTAATCATATTTTATATTTACAGACATGGTCACAACATTGAGAGATTACAGTGTCCGCTGGCAGTCTGTGCAGCTTTCCAAACGTTATAAAGAAATATGCCATGTGTGTGTGTTCATGGAGGCAACTTATAATTCAATTAGAAATTGCTTTGATGAAGGCGTTTATGTCAATCGTAAGCAATCTTGGACGCCTTTGATAGTTGCATGTATGAAGGCTATCGGCATATATTCTTGAGCGGTTCCGTAAGGTTTAGAGGTAACTAACACTTCATAAATTGTACTGACTGTAGCTGGGCAAATGAGAGCTGCACGCTGGAGTCCAGTTCAGGATGCCAGAAGAGATTGAGTTTCTATCATTGTTTGTTAGATACGAGTTTTAGTGTATTAATACATGTATGTTTAGCTAGAACAAAGTAGGCGTTGCCATCTAATTGTGGTCCAAACCAACACCGACAACACCGCATGCCCTCGCCTTCACCTCACAATGGCATGCACTTCTAAGCTGCGTTATGTTAACTGTAGGGCTGCTAGCTATGAGTTACTTGTATATATTTTGCATATCATTATTACCTTAGAAAATATTATACTTGCAGACTAGACTTTAACTTTGTAGTAGCTATTTAAGTTGAACACTTTATGCTTTTATTATTACAATTCAATCAAAATAAATTTAGTTGTTATTTTACGAACCTAATATCTAATAAGTAAGTTATATTTAAGAAATAATGATAATATATTTCAGAAGCTGCAGAAAAGCATTTAAAAGTATTTTTTTATATTCATTTTTAATTTCTATTACGTGGCCAGAAATCATTTTTGCAGATGAAAAATAGCTATACCTACCACATAAACAATAGTTAACCTCTATAAGTTTAAAATATACCAACAACAATTTAAACCTGTAATTGTAGTTTTATTTATACATGTTTAGATAGACAAACAGACAGAAATTACGAAAAAAATTGTGGTCTATACATCGATAAATAATTGGACTTGTTTAAGTTAAGATTACCAAAAGATATTTCATGTACAAATTCGGCCCTTGTAATTAGTACACAATATTAAATGAACCCAAAATAATATTTGATTATGATCAACAGTTTAGCAATGTTTCTCAACCCTTACCTGCGCACGCGCATGCAGCTATCGGCCAATCATCGGCGGGGGCGGGAACATGGTGCGTTGTTTCGAAAAAAGAACTCCGTCAGATCCGTGTGTTAGATAAACCTGGACTAGTGTATTCTTGTCGCCGAATACTTTTCGAAAGAAAACTACGTTTATATAAAGTAATATATTATAGAATTTACAAAGCGATATAATATAATAAATTTAACGTAAGTAAGCGTGGTAAATTATCTTCAATTTTGGGCAGACCCGCGTCATAAAATGAATTATAAACTATAGTGGTAGTTGTAAACTGCATTAAAATTAAACTATTAGGTAAGATAGCTTACCTAAAAAAATGCATCTAGTTCTATAAAAGATGTCAGTGATGCTACGAAAGATCAGAATACAAATTCAAATTGTTTTTTTATGAATTAAAAAAGAATCGCTTAAGAGTATTCTTGAATGGACTTTGTATTTTGTTAATTCTTCTAAATATTCTCAACCACTGATTCGTGCTTTATGTCATTTACATGTATTATGGCTTATGTAGGCTAATATTTTTTTTATATACTCACCAATATACGCATATCGCGTTGCTTCGAGTGTTACTTTACGCCGGTCTACGTGAATAATGCTCTCTGAGTATTAAACCAATATTATGGTGACTTTGCTTAATAGAATTTAACCATAAAATTGCAATAAATTCACGTAAATTAATGATGATTATGGTTGGTACTGACTGGAAATGACACCGCTTTGCAACCTGTACCGGTGTTGTTTGACAACTTGTGCCACTGCCTGCGAATGTGCAAATGATTACTACATTTATGTCAGCAATTAACACGAGTCTTATATAAATTAAAATCTAGTATATTATTATCTAGTATATTACTATTGGTACGGTCTTTACACGGGGTCCATACCCAGGGCCCCCAACCTCACGGGGACATTGAAAACTAATAATATTCGTTTTCTGAAAACTAATATAGTCGCTTATTCGAAAAAGAGCCAATTTTTTATCTACTCCTAGGTACCATTTTGAGTTACCTTCGACATTTTTTAATTAAAATCTAGATAACAAAATCAGGGTTTCAATTTTTTTCTATATTTTTTTTTATTCAACTTGTAATATCTGTTTGTAAGTCTCTCTGTTAACAGTATATTTTTCAACCATTTGCTAAGGTCTAACGGCCGTCCGTTACGGCAGTTACGGCGTCCGAAGCTGTGCGACGTGCTGTTATTATTATTCTATAAATTTATCTTAGTGGTTGGTACTGGCCGTTAGACTATTATTATATTTCCATGGGGTCCCAAATTCTTATGTGCCCAAGAGCCCCGGCATACCTTAAGACGACCTTGGCAACTGCTTTGGTGTCACGGCTATCCAAGACCGACTGCGAGCACTTACCAACAGACGGCCCAAATGTTCTTTTACAGAGTAATAATTATCTGTATTCCTTAACCGATTGTGTCGCGTAGTAAATGTTCACATGATATATCTATACCTGCCCAAGCTCTCGACTGTCAAAATAAAGAAAGATCTTTAAATTTCAAAATAAGTATATCCACCACGTTGTCGCTGCTTCCAGTCGGAGGCGGGTGCCCTTGGCCTTTCATCTCGACTTCCTCGAATCCATCTCGCAGTGTAAACAGCAATCTAATGTCGGCACATTAATCATTGTGTCGACAGACATGTATAATGACATAGTTTCGGCTGAACGCGTGACTCGATACGTACTGCGACTGTTACTAGCAAACTTTGTGCTAATAGGTAATGTATTTAATAACATTAATATGTTTATGTACCAATAGATTAGAAGTTTTGAAGCAAGAAAGAAGCATAGAAAGAATAAGGAAAGACTGAACCATTTTGAAGTTATAAAAGTTTACGTTGTTATGTAACATGCATGGATCATGCTCACTGTGGTAGCGCGGGAAATCTTTTGACACCTGTCACAATGTCAAAAGTGTTCAGTGTCTTGACGTCACTCTCTTGATATCTATACAATATCAAAATATGTATAAAGCACGATGAGTAACTTTAAAATCTTATGATAGTTGTATGTATATCATATGTATACTATATACACAATACATATATATATATAGTAGGTATTTACTAGCCAATAAAACTTTATATCATTTTTTTTCAGTCTCGGATGCTTACTTAGCCTCTCCGATATCACAAGATATGCTAACCTGTCATTAAAGCGTATGCCAAGAATTCTAAAGAGAACAATGCTTAACCCCACTTCATTCTAGGCACTATCCTCCAACCGAGCACTGATGAGCTATCGGGTACTTATACATAGCTACGTCATCGCCACTCCAGCAACGCTATTAGATGTATAACTTTGAATCGTTAATTCATTAGTCATTTAGTTATTCTTTAAGTATTTTCTTGTTCATTACTTTGTTCACTAATCAGTTCAATTATGTACTCCTTCAATCAGTCATGTATTCGTTATGCTAGGAATTCATGAAGCATCTCCCAACCACATCTTATATGGATGCAGGTGTGCCACAAAGAACTAAACTACGTTAGAATTGTGTGAATCCGTTGGGCCACATTGCCATAGCATCGTAAATACAGTTTCATAATTGAAGTTCATCAGTCATCGAACAAGGCTTACACCTAATCAAAGTACTTTATATAATTAAAGTTTTCATGAGTTTCAAAAGATGCTATTTTCAAATGCATTCTTTAAACGCAAATTTAAGTAATTAGCCGAGATAATGAATTTTAAACATCCAATTTGTTTCGTTGACTCGTTCTTAATGTATCATCCTTGTATCACTGCTGTAAGTAATCACGTTGGAAATACAATAAAAGACGCCAAACTATATGCAAACGGTAGTTGAAGTTGAGTTGTACACCTATGTTGAACACACACATATATGATGTATATCTAATATGTAAAAAGTGCAAGTTACCATAACCTATACATGCTGCATCACGAGATGCTGTGAAATTGTTTCAGGAGCAATAATTCTAATAACTTAGTAGAATCTTATTATGAGAGGAGTTCCAATTCGGTTCGATTGTGAAAAGATTATAATGATATTTTTAATACGCATATTATGTGGCTTTAGTATACACGCTAGAACTATGGATACGTGGGGATCAATTAACTGACATATAATTATGGTATAGGTATTAGAGAACCATATCAATTTCATTACATCTAGGTGGGTTGCTTGTTAGTGTGTAACGGTAACAAAGTAATGATTGACTATCAATTGCGTAGTTTCAAATTTAATGGGTTATCCTGAAATTTAAGAACAATTGGAAAATTGTTACGTTTACAGCTAGGTTTTTGCGATGTCTTTCTTCTTTAGCGCATGTGTTAATAAATTATAATCCGCTCATAAAATTGAATTTTTGATAAGGGATTCGCAGACCGGTCCTGGGTAATGCTTGTAAATAAACCTGACTATAAAACCATTAAGTTATCACTATTACGTATTTTCATTACTTAGTTATTTGAAACAATTAATAAATTGAACAATTAATTAACAACTTTCTAATAAGAAATTATAACAAACTAAGCCGTGATAACCTGTGATTAAAAGCAGGTTCTTTAAACCAAGATAGATTTCTTTATGGCTGGTTAAACGTCCCTTTCTATTTTTTATTACTTATCCTTCCTTATCTTTGATAAGTGATAAATCCTCAGACCTATGGACCTATTACATAGGTAGAAATTATGTGTTATTATATCTTTATTTGTAAAATCAGAAAAAAAATCGATTTTAACTACTGTATTAGGTACCATCATTTGAACAAGCATTATGGGATAGATACGTTATATGAATCGATTATAAAACAGTGATAAGTTAATAGCTTTTGTGTTAAATTGTAGGAAAGCAAGTGTATAAAATATTTGAATATATATTTTGTTAATCATATTTGAACAATATAAATAAAACACCAGATATATCTAGTTGTTCGAAGTGTGTTACAAGTAAGTGGGATCACCTTAGCGTCAATCGAGCTGGCTATTATTTAATATTTCGGCCATGTCATGACGCCGCTAATTTGATCGGCGCCATTTTGATTACAGCCTTGTTTACGACAAACTCGTTAGGGAAATTGAATATCGTATCGATAACATTTTGTTTTGACTGTTATGGGAGTTCCAAGAATCGATATTTTAGTGTGACAAATATGGAAGGTGAATAGAGATACCTAAATATCTCGCCTGGGTTTATATTATTGCATGGCGTTATGGGCCGGCCACGATGAATAGAGGTAATCTTTGCATTGACATAAAGTATAATCTCGATACACAGAGTTAAGTAGATAGGTAATCTACGTAGTGTGCAAATATGATCTCAATTGGTAAAATTTTTCAGCATCTAATTACGAGAATATCAAGACGTACTTCAATTCTTTAGTGCGTCTATATATACGTATACCTTCTAAAATACTTTAAATGTTATGTATCGCAAAAAAAAAAACAGAAAAAAGACCATACTTATTTTAGAAAAACTAAAGATTGAAGGGTAGTTAACGGGCAGGTCGATCATATATATATTCTAAGAAACAGAGTAGGTAGCCATAGTTGACTTTTAAATTCTTAACAGGCCGTGTAGGAATATAGAATTTATAACGAAACGACATAGATAAATATATTGTGTAGCGCCATCTATCATCACAAATCAAACGTAATCGTCTGTCGTCGTCACCAAATACATAATGTGAGTAGAAAAATGTATTAAAGCACAAAAAATGTAATTGGAGTCCTGGTGCTCGCTGTTGAACAGCGAAGTTGGGTATGGCCTCTATACCTTCAACTATAACCCTGACAGTACTCGT